>PVJO010017305.1:0-39568 GCA_004026905.1 Hystrix cristata | reverse complement strand
CTTGTTATGGGCCTAACTACTTTATTTTAAGACCTCAGGAATCTCACTGGGCATTGGAGATTTTCTCACTTTGCATTTGGAGATTTTTAAATATTATTTTGTGTTCAGGTTCTACAAACAGTTAAAGATTTTTCAACCCCGTGAGACCTTTCATCTGTGGATTCTCTCTCTGCCCTTCAATCTCTGTTGCACAAGTCAGTCAGTTCTTGTAATACCTTATTTGAAGCAATGAATAGCAGCCAACACTTACAAACATCCAGCGCTATCTAACCCCTACACTGAAAACTGAATGAACACGTGGTCTGCATTCCAAGTTATGGTTGGAGTTATTTTAGTAAATCTTAATGTGCTCTTATGATATAATGTATTTCTCCAAATTTTCCAATAATGAACACTAAACTCTGAATTGCTTACAAAAGGTAAATTGGCTAAAAAAAAAATTCAGTGTTTTAAAAATATATGTTGTTCTCATGTAAAATTTCAGGGTAGTTGTTGCAGGCCAATGTTGACCTCTCTGTGCAGTCATCCACGGACCACCTAACAGCTACCCTGCCATTTTCAACACATGAGTTTCAACAGGGTGCAGGCTATATCACGCTCCTGAGGCAGTAGAAAAAAGGAGCAGAAGACTTTGGGCCAAGCCTTCAGGGGCATCAGAGCACTTCCATTTACATCCAGTCACAGACGACTCATCCACAAGGGAACATCTAACTACGGAGCAAGCTGGAAAATATAGTCTAGCCGACCACCCATTTGCCCAGTGCTTCTGTTCCGAGTGAAACAAACTTTAGTGGACAGTAATATTGCCTATATAGCAGTAGTTCTTAGCCCCAAATTAATTTCACGGCATAGTGACTGATTTTCTCTGCTACCACACAGGAGGATGTCAACTAACCTCCAAGTCCAGACATCGAAACCATCATTTGATCGGACAAAACCAATTCCCCTTTCACTTTGTTTAAATGTTCTGATTTTCTGTCCCAGAATGCTCCTCCACTTGAAAATAGTTGTGACTGCAAAAGCGAAGTCAAGAAAATCTTTTAGAAACAAGCAATCACATCGGAGCATAACGGTGTACACACTAACTGTATCCACGTTGGTTAATCCCATGTGGGAAATTATAGGCAGCCTCTTCCCCATTACACTTTCCACCCTCTTCTCGTACATGCTTCTCCTTGGAGTTCATTCTGTGGCCTTCTGACCAGTACAAAGACCCACATCTCCAGGAAGAATAAAAATCAGCTCCCTGGCCACAGTGTGGTGTCATCCAAGCAGAGAAATCAAATCCATAATTTTAAAAGTAAAGACATTTTCAAAAACACCATCATTACTAATATTAAGCCACTTACGAGGTATGAGAAACCATTTTAAGAGGTTTACTTATATTCCTTTATTGACTCTTACAAACATTGTTCCCATTTTACTGAAAAGAAAACCAACGCTAGGAGAGGTTCACTAATGTGCTCAAACACAGCAATCCCCACCATTAGCAAACCAAAAACTTAGCTTCACAGCTCAAAACAATTTCACTCAGGCTAACAATTATATCACATTTTTCTCCAAGAACAATGCATAATTCATAAGTGGTTCTTGCCTCACATTTGTGCAGCTGAAGCTCCATTCAGGAGGTTTCCTCAGAGTGAGAGAATGACCAGTTCCAAAGGAGTATTCAAGTCTTTACCTGTTCAGAAATGGTAGCTGTCTCTGGCTTTTATATAACAGTTTTTACAATTCCTACCTATCAGAATTTCAGGACACATTATTAGAAAACCTTGCAGGTGTAGAAACTCACAAACAATCTCAGCTTCATCTCATTAAAATTTTGAGTCATCTAAAACTACTTGTTGTAATTCTACACTTACTAAGCGATCTTTTAATTATTACTTGGCATCCCTTGTAGGTTGAGAGGTTTTATGGTTTCTGTGATAATACTTTTCTTATGACAAATTAACAAATGACTTGGTTATACTGTGAATTCCCATGCAAACTGCCAAGAGAGGAAAGAGTAACAAGTCATGCCAATCCAGGTGCTCTCACCACGTGACAATTAAATTCATTACTGGAAATTAGTAAATTAGTACTCTGGGGTCTAAGAAAGAAGACGAACACAGAAACCAGTGGACCCTCATTCATGTGTCCTTTGGCTCAAAGATACTAGGGTTGATAGGAAAATACGCAAAGATGAGGGGAAAGAACAAAGAGAAGACTGGAAATTAAATTGCACAAAATGTAAATTTGATATGGGTATTGATAAGAAGGAATTATGGGATTTTCACGAAGACAGGAACATGTTCAAACCAAAGAATGTATTTTACATTTTACAGGAAAAGGAAACCTGTAGAAAGCAAGCCACAACAAATTAATTTGAAATTACCTTTGTGATATTGCAACTCAGGGACTAGTAAAACGAAGACACTGAATTTAACTGCAAAGAATATAAAGGAAAAGCTGAAGAAGCAAAGGAAAATACAATGTTTCACATTTGAGAGAAGTGGAAAATTGGTGTGTCTCCCACAGTGATGAAAATTCAAGTTTAAAAAAACAGTTTTCTGAAAGATCGTCTCCTGTTTAGGTATTGATACGATTCATGCTGACACATATCTGTTGAACATCCCTACGAACCCCGGGCTCTACTAGGTGTAGATAACATATAAAAGAAAAACAGTCATTCCAGTCTATGTGAAGTTTCAAATATTATTGAAAAAATAAGACAAATAAACACAAAACAGCTTTATGACAAAGACTATAAAAATGAGTAAGAACAGCTGTAAGCTCAATAGCCAGACAGAAAGGAGAGAAATCAAGGCAAACTGGAGCTGCTAGAAAGGAACACTGGGTATGTGTACACGACAGCTTCCCAGGACACCAGTTAATGATATCACACAGAAGTCACACAAGAAAGCTTCGGGACCACCATAGTCTTCCCTACTTCCCACCAAAAATTATATACTTTTCCCCCCTCAAAATAATTGTGAATTGAAAAATACTATGTTCAAGAGGTAGAAACAAGCAATTAGAAACTGTTAGATGTTCTTGCATGACTCTTAGTGATTACAAGTGTAAGGATGGGTGACACTTTTGCACGCACGTCCTTTAGAAAATCAGATAAAATCCCCACAGCACAAGTGGGAAGCTAGCAGTCCTCCTTGGTAACATCTCGTTTGCCTGTCAAGATAGGACTCATGGAATCGCTACACATTTTCACTGGTTTCCAACATCTAAAAATCAGAATATCAGTTAAGAATCCATACTCCTACCATGCATATTAAAACTCTAAAGCTCTGAATTCCCAGAGATAACCAATTTATTTTTTCATTTGTCAGATATTCAGTGTGTTCTGACTATGGGCCAGGTACTGTTCTAGATACTAGAAACATGTCAGAACAAGAGCAAAACTCAAAAAAAAAAAAAAGAGCAAATCTCAAAAAATGAAAGAAGAAAGGAAGGAAAAGAAGTAAAGAGAAACAAAAGAAAGGTAGAGAAGGAGAGACGAAAGGAAGAACAGAAAAGTTTCCTGAATCACGTAGATTAATTTAACAGGATCTAAGGAGCATGCAACTCCCATGGCTTCTGCCGTGGAGATAGAATCAGAGATTTTATAGAAAAGTCTAAAAACTAATTTCATGTATCTAATAATGAAATACTGATATCTCCATCTGTTAATCTGCTTTACTCATTTTGATTTCTTGTCTGACTCAGAAGACTTCCAAGCTTTGTGATTTGTGGGATATTTTTGATTTAAGTGAAGATCTCCTGCCTTTCACAGGTCCAACTCCAGGCAGATCTGAAATCTATTCTTTTTGTCTGACAATTTAAAGCCTTACTAATAACTTCTACCAGATCCTGCAACTTAGGTCGTCATGGTTTCCTCTGTCTCCGCCATGAAAGTTCGATCCCATCCCTTGAAACGGTTCAGTTTCTCCGTGGGTTTCCACACACTACCTTACAGTAAACATATCGAGAGTCCAGTAGGCTCACTTGAGGTTGAGGTAGAGGCAGGAAGCAAGTGTTGGAGTGCTCTGCAAAGACTCCAGCATCAAGGAGCTTGGTCAGGTGCCACAGGCACAACTCTGGAGGGGATGAGGGAGAAGGCCCAGGCCGCTCCAGGCTGACGGAAGATAAGTTTCAGCAGAGGATCATTCTTGTCCTCTGCTAGGGACATCCGAGTATGAAATTTCACCACGGCCATATATTCACTGTGTCTTTTATTGCCCTTTTCCCTCTGCAGTTTCACTTTCCCACTTACCCATACTTGATTACTAAAAATCACTTCCCAGTAACTATCATCACCAAAGGCTGCGTTTCAGGGTCTTAAGTTTATTGTTTTTGCTTTTCTGTTTTTCATTTTCTTGTAATTATTGAAGAGCAGGTGGAGGGACCAAAAGTAAGACTGCGAACAAGTAGAGGTTCTACGAATTTGTAGTAGCTCACGGATACCTCATGTCTTTTTACCTATCTTTCTGTTTCTCCCGTGTCTTTTCAGGAAGAAACAAATTTTTATTCCCCAATTTTCAGAATGATTCAATTTAAATATTCGGTCTAGGGCTGGGGATTTAGCTTATTGTTTAGAGCACTTGCTTTGCAAGCATAAGGCCTTGAGTTCAATCACCAGCATAAAAAAAAAAAAAGGTCTTATTCTGCCAACAATTTTTACATGCTTTTTTAAAAATAAATATAAATTCTTTCCTAAGAAGGTTTTGGGTGTCAATTGCGCAATAAATATTTTTCTCATCTAATTGCAATAATTGTATAGAGATAGAAAAAAAAGAATTTAGAAGCTAAATTTAGAATTTGCATTTGGAGCTAAAGGCTGGAATTTCATATTTTTTGCCTGGGAATCCTTGTGGGTAATGCAGACGGTATCCACCAAGCCAGATACCAAACAGCTTTTGGATCAGAATGGCTTGAAAATGAGAAGCCAAATTAAGACTCAAGCTTGAAAAACCTTGCTCGAACATTGGCCACAAAGTAGAGAATAAATTAGCTCAGTCTTTTAGTAGGTAGAAATGAAGCATAGAAAAGTATTGCATGGTTTAAATTACTGGGTAAATCGGACTTTCTAGTGCAGAAAAATAAAGGACTTAGAAGAACCTGGAAAATGTTGGGTTGAGTTTACTGAATAAAGTCAGACAATGTAATATTAATTCACCAATTTCTTTCTATTGAACAACTGTGAGGAGACCTTGGAGATTCCTCCGATTGGTGTGAAAATAATACATGCTCATTTTCAATAGATGCTAGAAATGTGAAATTGTGGAGATTACTGAGAGGGAGAGAATTCCTGTGGAAAGAAAGGTGAAAAGGAGTTGAGATCCCCATTCAGCAACCTCTCCTACATCGCCTGCCCCGCTCCTCATCTTTTCTATGTGGCAAGAAAACAAAAATATTTTGAAGAAGAGATGGCTGGGGAATCTTCATGAGGGCTTTTTAGAGATCCGCTTTCTCTTGAAGCCAAAGAGGCGGAGAAGTGTGATCTAAGTGGGCAAAGAAAAGGAAGTACTTCGAAGAAGGTCCTAAAATCATTAAAAGAGTTGTATTTAATATGAAGTTTATTCCTCTGCTCTGAAAACAGGATTAATGACTGCTTAACCAGCAGTAATCACCTAACTTTGTCTAGAAACCTTCTGAACTACATTTTGGGCAATTAAAAAAAAAAAGCTATAACAGACATGAAATAAGATTTCAGTGCAGATAAACAGCGAGTTACTTTGATAAAAAGAAAAATAAATCAATATCATTGTCTGCCTAGACAAATGTAATCAATTCAGTTTAAAAAGTACATTTGCAAACTCCGTAAGAGTAGTCTATGAATTTCTTATATATCATGCTAGTGCAGGTGTCTTTGGAAAAGGCAGACAAAGCAGTAAATGTTACAAACGGCTCTCTCTTCTCATCTGGATCCCCCGGGGTTAGCCTGTGACCCTAGAGGCACATTTCAGTGTGCCTCTAGGACCAGCCAGACCGCTGTGGCAGACAAAGGCTGTGGAGGCAACTTTGAGTATCCTTTTCTTGTCTCATATTAAATTCTGTCCACTTTACTTTCTAAGGAATTTATTTACCTTTCTCCACATTCACCACCACCATACTGTTCCAAGTCATCCATCATCTCCTACCCGAAATACTGTAATAAGTTTCTTAGTTGTCACTCTCAAACATATGCCCATCCTTTCATGGCTTCTCTATATAACTTCAGAACAATGTTTTAAAATGTCAGTCTGATCAGACTTAGTACAGCCTACCAGCCTTTTCAAGGTCTACTCACCCAATACGACAAACCATGTCTACAGTTCTTTCGCCCATGCTTCTTAAGCCTGACTACAGCAAAGTTAAACTCACTCAGAAGGATGCGCCACGCAGATTCCGGCCAGCTTCTGACACTGCTCCTTACACAGTATGCCCTTTTCATTATAATTTGTTATATTTGAGAATGCCGAAAATATTCAACTTATAGCAGTTGCATTATGGATGATAGGTTGTTCTCAAATTAATGAGGTCCAAAACATTTGATCAAGGTAGACATTACTAACATCTCTAAAATACTCTGTTTTTTACTGAGAATAAAAGAATTAAGTAACTAGTATTCAATCCAAAACCATTAAAATCTTAGATTTTTAGATTAAAGTTTTACATATAATGAATAAATTTCAGCAACATATAACTAATTCAGGATGACAAATAGTAAAAAGCTCAAAAATTATAATTTACAATGCATTTGATATCTCCATAATCTTCTCTTTTCTTCAATTAAAAATAAAAACATATAGCCTTTCATCAACAAAATGAAGTCAAAGTAGATAAAAATTAAACTCATCCAATCGTCTTAAACGGTATAAAAATGCTAGTATTTTGAGGGGAAACAAAGCCAAATTTAAAACAAGAAGCAAAACACAACCTGTGTATTCTTGGAAAAAAATAAAATGCTGTTTGAAATTTGAATTTGCACATTTTTAAGGCAAGCAATCATATACAATATTGGAAAATCAAAGCTATCAAGTAAGAAAAAAGCTTCCATTTAGAAATAATACTTTGGAGTGTAATAGACTTTAAAAGAACACTTTCAAGGTTGTTAGGCCATTTGTGCGTCCTCTCTACAGAGTTGTTTTATTGTGAAAGTCTCTCCTGAAGAAATACAGGATATTTTATTCCCAATTTGTCCTTCTTATGGTAGGAGAAGAATAGAGAGGGAAGAGGAGTCATATTATCGTGCAATCTTTTCCAGAAATACATCATTACACCTCTTCTCTAGTTCCTTTTTACAGCAGAGAGCTCTAACAAGTAAGTTGCTATTCTTTTAAACCTAAAGGCATTCTGCAAGGTGGATTCTTACGGCAAAACTGATTTAAATGGAGGAGGTATTGATTGTACCAGTAATTAATAGCGTGTTTACAAAATGTAATGTAATATATTTATTGATGATGTTGCCAATTTGTGTTCAATGTGTGTGACAAGGTTGCATATTTCTGTTATTGATAAATTACATACATGAAATAAAGGAAAATATGTGTTAAGAAACTGAGCATAACCAATGTAAGCCCAAGAAATAATGTCTTTATTAATAAAGATATAACATCTTTGGCTTAGTTACCATGAATCTCTTTACAAAACTCAAAAAAAGAAATTGTTCATATGAGAAGTAAAATATAATGCTCCCTAACAGAGGAATGATAACTCAACTCAGAGTCAGAAAGTGCTCATTCTAGTGCTACTGATAAAACTTTAATTAGTCTGATATGATCTTTCCACAATGTATCCATATTAAAACATCATATTGTACTCCAGAAGTATACACAAGTATCATTTCTCAATTAAAATAAAATTTTAAAAAATAAACATTTATGCCTGTGATGACAGCCTCCAACATGGTCCCAAAGCCTCTGTGCTTCCTGGTTTTCTCTGGATAGTTCCCAGCACATTGGGCAGAGCTCATTCATGCACCCAGAAGAATAGCAGGGTATTGAGGGAGTCCGCCAATAGTAGGAGATGACCCTCCGGCTTCTGTGCTACTCTCTCTCGGGTTGCTTAGTCTCTGAGAAGTTAACGTCCATGTTCTGAGGAACACATGCAACACTACAAAGAGACTGATGTAGAGGGAACAACAAGCTGCTTGCCGGAAGACAATAAGGACAGCAGCCAGATACAGCAAGGTTCAGGGAATCAAGACCTTGACCGGAACCTCTTGAGACACTGACTGCCAGAATTACCCAGCGAAAGTGCACCTAAATTCCTGACCCTCGAGACTCCAAGATAAAAAATGTTTGTTGTTTCAATTAGCTAATTGGAATCATTTGTTATGCACCTAACAAAGAATTAGAATAATTTATTAATTAGTGCATTAATCAAGGACCTTTGATCTTTCAGTTAAAAAGTATCTTATCATCGCCCCCCATACACACATGTGCATGCCTGTACATACTTGCACACTCACCTGTACTTGTGCATAGAGTTTACCAATGGAAGACACCCTATAAATTTTCTACCCCCATGCCTCATTCAGAAACTATTTATCATCTCTAAATAATTTCTCTTTATTACCACAATGATTTGGATGCTGGAGAATGTCGCACATATTGGAAGTCTGGACCTTTCAGCAATGCTAAAAGGTTTTAGGCCCTTTAAGAGAAGGGCCTTGAGGACAAACTGCTAGTTCGAGTGAATCGAGTCTCAGGAGAGGCCTGGGGCAAGAAAAGCGAGTCTGGCCCTTGTCCTCACTCTGTTCCTCAGCTCACCCTGAGATGTCTCCTTTCCAGGAACCAGCACTGTAAAGTGACCCACACTGAGGCCTTTAACAGAGGTGTGCAGATGCTGACCGCTCAAGCCTCGGAAACTGTGAGCTACACAAGCCTCTTTCTTTCACAAAGCAGCCAGTCTGGAGTATGTCACTGAGGTAACAGACAACTAATACAGTTACTTTCAGTGCATATTAAAAATTGCTATAATCTCAAAATATCTTAAAATCATCGCATCTAAAAAGTTAAGAATCAATTTTACTTTTTCAGTACTTATGTATTATACCAAAATGAATTTTATCTAATAGTTAGAAGATACTACTAAGAAGAATAAGGCTGAATTCCATTACCCAGTATATAATCAAACCGTTTTCCCTCTCCCAGACATTTGGTATTCCCATGACTAAATGTTTATGCTATCAACAGAAGTTGTCTTATTTCAGCACCTACAGATGTAGTCTCAGGAACCACAAAAAAACTGTGTACCTGACACTAATCACCAAGTAAGTTTGCCATCAGCACACGCTGCTTCTTGGCTGAGGCCTTTATGGTAACATCAACAAACTCACGAAAATCCACCATTTTGCTGCTTCAGATGTTTCGCTTACATTCCAGAAAGAAATCCTAGGAGTGAGGTCTTGAAGAAACTCCTTAAATGTAACACCACAGGGAACCACTTTTGCACTCCCAGTGTGGTTTGGGACGTGTGTGTGTGTGTGTGTGTGTGTGTGTGTTCACTTTTTTCTTACTTGAAACAGGGATTCTGCAGAAGGGGAAGGTGCACGAGGGTTGCTTGTTTCGCACAAGCCAGTCGTCTGCTGTGAGACAAGGGCAGTTCCTGTCTCAAGCTTCTGCAGAATCGCACTCACAGGCACTCCGCTCACTCCTTCATCTCAAGCGCAGCCAGCAGAAGCCTGATTGTAATTATTCTTTTTCCTGCTCTCTGTGTATACCAGGTGCAGCAGGGCTCTCCTCTCGGGGATGTGCTGTTTACTATCAAAACCCAGCAGAGTTGGAGAGTCTCCTTCCTCATTCTCTGCTAGGAAAGGAAATACACTTAACGTAGCTGAGCTGTTTGTGAGCCAAGTCAAACAGAGCAGGGCTCACGATCAGAGTCTAGCCAAGTGCTCATAGTGGGTGGTCAATGCATAGTTGTCTATTTTAATTGAATGATCACAGAGAGCTTTAAACTAAACTGAAGCTTTAAAAGTTTCCATTATAAGTACCAGCTTTTAACATTCAAATGTGGTGGCAGATTCATATTCTTAAAATGTGACTACTAGGGACTTTCAGGAAACTTCCTGTGGTGTGGGCTATGATTATTGCATGTGACCAGTGGCGTACCAACAGCTTCCCATCAGGGCTTTCTGCCTTCAGTCCAGAGAGTAATGGACTGTACAGTATCCTTTTCAGGATTTCATTCTCCTTCTGAATTATCTAGATTTTTTTGTCGTTGTTTCTTACAACTGAGAATCTTGACTGACAAAGAGGTGCTTTGAAAAGTAACTTCTAGAATTTGACACTTTTAAGTCATGTAAAAGAAAATAAAAACAAAATAAACCAACATACATGAAGAAACTAAAGCATTGTTTTACTATTGTAAATGATATCATATCACCGAAAATTAAGAAGCATACAATTTCTGAATAAGAAGTTTCTTTAGATTTATAGTATGGCAAAGCTAACCACTTTTCACCTTGAGAGCAGTGAGGCACTAGCCTTGGGGAACCTGCTCTAGAACATTCAGAGGAAGGCTGAACCTGAACATTGCTCCTACCACGCCGCATCGACCACCACTTACCATCATTTTTATCACCCCTTAAATTCTGTCCTTTCACTCCTGTGTAATGATGCTGTGATGAATTTTAGTAATTTAACCTATGAAATGAATTGGGTTAGGATATTTCTAAAAAGGAATAAATCTTCAAACTGATCTACAAAACCAACGCAGTCACTTTCAAAATTCCAACTGACTTTCTTTGTAGTAATTGACGGACTGATCCTAAACTTAAAGAGGAAATGCGAGAGACCCGGAATAGCCAAAAAAATCTTGAAAAAGAATAAAGTTGGAGATTTCTCATTTCCTGGCTTCAAAACTTAATGTAAAGCTACAGTAAACAATACTGTCTGCTATTAATATAAGCAAATACATATAAACAAATGGGATAAAACTAACACTTCAGAAGTCAACCCATTAAGTGATAGCCAAATAATTTTCTCCAAAGCAAGGAAAGGGGGAAAGGACAGATTTTCAATCAAATGATGGTAGTGCCATTAGATAATGACATCTAAAAAATGGAAATATATATCTACTTGATACTATATCCAAAAATAAACTAAAAATGAGATACCAACTTATCCCCAATTGGATGACAATAATAAAAATGACAGACAAAACAGTATTGATACAGATATGAAGAAATTGGAACCAAACACTTCCACTGAAAATGGAAAATGGTGTAGTCACTTTGGAAAATAATTAATCAATTTCTCAAAAGATTAAACAATGAATTACTTATGACCCAGAAATTCCACTCTTAGTCAAGCACACAAGACATGCACGTAGGTCCTGACAAAAATTTCATGTAAATACTCGAGGCAGCATTATTCATAACAGTCAAGGAGGAGAAACAACCCAAATGTCCATCAACTAATAAGTGAATATATAAAACGTTTTATATCTAGGTAGTGTAATATTATTCATCTGTAAAAAGTGATAAAATATTGATTTATCCCATAAAATGCATAAATCTTGAAAACAATATAAAAAATAAATAACCAGGCCTAGTGATGAACATCTGTAATCCCAGCACTCCCAGGCCAAGAAAGGAAGACTGCAAGTTCGCGTTGAGCATGGGTAATGTAGTGACTTAGTGACACTCTTGTCTCAAAACTTAAAAAATCAAAATAAAATGGGCTGGGAATGTACTTCAGTATGGTGACCCTATGTTCGATTTCCAGTATCATGAATTAATTACTTTTAAAAGAGCTGGGCATATAGCTCAGTATAAAGTCTCTGGCTTCAGTTCCTCAGTACTGCCAAAAAACAAAATCCAGAAAGAAAATTTCAAACATTATGTGGTCTTTATTTCTATGAAATATTCTAGAACAAATTCAGAGAAAATAGCTTAGCTGTTACCAGGACATGAAGGGAGGAAGGAGTGGGGAGTGACTGCTAATGGATATGGAATTTTAGGGTTAAAATGTTTATAATTAAATAGTGCTGATGGCTGCATAATGTTGTATATATACTAAAAATCTTTGCATAATATAATTTAAAATGATTAATGGTATGTGAATTATATCTCAGTTAAAGAAAAAATAAATGAAAACTTCCAATTTAAGTTCAGAAACACAGATAAATAAAAAAGGCATCATTTTTATATTAACAAGGAAAAGAATTTACAGAAAGGAGGAAATGATCAGATTTTCTTGGGTTCATCTTATAACCAAGGCTACACAGCTAACAACTAATCCAAAATCTTGGGACAGGTAGAAATCATCATTTGTTTACAGCAAATTACACCAAATACCAGAAAACCTGATATAAACCTCATTTAATTTTTTAAGGTAATTGCTACAGGCCAAGTATCCCAGGCATGAAAGTAAGAAGCCCTAAGAGACTCACACATGAGAGATGGGGAGCCCTTTGCTCAAGTTCGTTTCCCATTAAGCCCACTACGTCCTCTTAGAGTAGAGTAGGAAAGGTCCTGAGAAAGCTTCCATTTTGGTTCTTGCTGGGGAAGGGCGAAGCATCTACTCTTGAAACGCCATCAAAACCGCTCCCCTAGGAATTCATTCAACAAAAGCCTGCACCTGCATACCGACCAGCAACAACAACCTTGGAGCCCTTGTGGAAACCTACTGCAGGTAGAGAAAGGCGTAGCCAGACTATAAAGTTCTGTCTCCTTGTGTGGGAGAAGTGGAAGGGGATGCTTTGGAAACAAGTTCAGAAACCATCCCTTCCCCAACACTCACCACTATACCAACACACAAGGCAAATGATTACAGAGACTACAGTGTGGCGAGTTCCAAGACAAAGACACTACCTGAGAAGGAGTGCAAAGAGACTCCCCCAAACCAAGAAACCAGCACATGCTGAGAGAAACCTACCATTCTGACATCTAAAACAACATGAAGCTGGTGGCGTGTTCCCTCATCCCCATGTCATACCAAAAGGAAAGGCATACACAGCCAAAGACATTTTAAAAAATAAAACTTCAGTATCGTATTAGTCAATGCTTACTTGAGTCAGATGTAATACTCTTCTGGAGTGCAAACGTCTGTCAGCATGCTAGAGACCCAAAGGATCCAGACGAGGGCTTGGAGCTCAGGGCAATGTCCAGGCAAGGCCCTCCTGGAAGGCCGTGGGATCCGCAATAGGAGCCCGAAGGACTTGCACCGGAACGGCCTGAGGGCCAGTGGAGAGTCTGTGTGGGCAGGATGAAGGGTCTGTGCCAGGGGGCTGAGGGATGTGCACTGGAGCCAGGAGATGACGTCTAAGATGAAGAAGAGAATTGAAGCTCCCCCAAAGGAGGAAAACAGCCAAAGCGCCGTGGAAGAAAAACCACCGAAAAGCAGCTTCTCCAGGAAAATCAGCACGAAATCCTCCCCACTTGTTCTCCTTTTAGGCCAGTTCGGTAACAATCTTCAAGTGGGCCTTCCATGCCCAGAACCATCCTGACTCAATTCAGCCGCGCGTTTCCACTCAAGTGAATCATTAATTAATCCACCGCAAGAAACTTTCATGTACAGTGTTTATACATTTCAACCAAAAATGTCAACCTATACAAAAATTCTAACAAAACAAACCTTTCACCAGAATTAGACTAACACATTATACAAATACTTGAACTATCAAAACAGGAATTTAAAATAATTACGGTTAGTATTTTTATTGAATGAAAAGGTAGACATCATGCATGCTGAGACAGGTTATTTCAAGATGGAGACAGAGTCTATAAGAGAAGGTAAAATAGAAATGGACAATAGCAAGGAAGAAAGGTGCATCTGAAGAACTCATAAGTACACTTGAAACTTTCGAGAAAAACACCAGGGAACTTGTATATAGGATGAAAGTATTACCTAAACAGAATGGAAAATTAGAAATAGGGGATGGGGACATTATCAAGACGTATAATAAATGTGTACTTGATAATGTGGAAAGAGAGGAGAGAAAGAATTGGCAGAAGAAATATTTTAAAAGAATAATGCCCAAAATTTCCCCAAATTAATGGCAGATACCAAAATACAGACCTAGAATTTAAGGAACGCCAAGTTGGTTAAGCAACAAAACAGTTTCCAATTTTATGTTTTCCTAATAAACTTTAAGAAACATTTACTTTAGAATAGGTACCTTGCTATTAGATGATCTTCCTAGATGTTGTGTTTCTGGTAAGGTTCTAATTTTTCTTTTATTATTGAAATGATTTTTACTGAATATTAAATTTTGAGTTGAAAGTTTTTTCTTCTTAAGCATTTGAAAGATGTCACTGCATTGTTATGTTTCTTTTTATTGTATAGTTTCTGATGAGAATTCTGTTACATTTGTTTTTTAGTTCACCTATGAGTAACATAACTAAGGGGTATGATCGGAAAATACAGCAAATGTTTAAATTTAAAAAATTATTACAGTAAAGGACATTTGCCATTCATCTTCCTCAAGATACTCCCATTTGCTTTGAACACACATCACATTTTTCTCATCACTTTTTGAAGCTATTCTGGCAGTCCTCATTCGTGTCTTTAGTTGCACTACTGTGAATCGACTCAAAACGTTTACCATTCATTTCGTTTTAACTTCGGGGAAGAGCCTGAAGTCACATGGAGCCGAAACTGGTGAATAAGGTGGATGCAGACACACTGTAAAGATCCTTACAGGCCTGCCTTCTGCTGGATGACACCCGGCAGCAGCATTCATGGTATTTTTATTATCACACCTCATAAAGGACTTCCAGAACTGCTTCAGAAAGTAGCGAGCACAATGGGATAAATGTGCTTGAAATGAGGGGGAGTGTTCTGAGAAGGATTAATGGCAGTGTGTCTTTTACTTTAATACATTTTTAAAAATCTAAACATTCAATGTATATTTTCAGCACTCTTTGCACATTCAGCATTATCCTCCTGATGACTTGCAGTACCTGGGGCTAGTATTATCTCTATAATACAAAGTGGAAACTGAATCCCATTGGGGATATAAGGCTAATTCAACCAAACATCATACTTAGTGACTGATCTGGAGCTCAGAGCTGGATAAAGTGACTTTCCTTATAACATATTGCCTGGCTCCTTGTCACAGATTATTATTTTGTTTAAGGCTCTAAAGATTCAGAAGCTTGCTTTTGGCCACCTTCAAGGTCTTTGATTTTAGTTTCAGCAATTGAATGTGATATAGCCTCAGTTTTTTTTTTTTGTTTGTTTGTTGTTGTTCTTTTTCTGGATCTATAGAAAGAATTTTAAATGTCTGTAAAAGAGTAAATAAAATCAATTAAATTCCATTTTTACATGTTATTATACAAGATAACTTATTATGTAAAGCAGAAATACCATATAATATAGAATACAGGTGCATACATTTCTCGCACATACAATAGCACCAAACTTTCCCACTAAAATATGTGTAAAATCTGAGTATTTTAATCTACAGAACTCCAAGAACAGAAATGAAAGAAAAGATGTAACATTTTCATGAAACAGAAGACTCAAATTCTCCCAACTTAATTGATAGATTCAAAATTATCCCAACCCAAAATCCAGCAAGAACTTTTGTAGATATCAACAATTTGTTTCTAAAAATTACATAAAATGTCCATAGGAATTAGTACAGGCAAGGCAATTATGAAAATGTAAAACATTTGGAGGATTCAAACTACCTGATTTTAACAGCTGCTATGAAGCTACAATTAAAAAGTCAGTAGTATTAACATAAAGCTAGATATAAATTTAGATTGTTCTAAGAGAAGAGAGGCCCCAGAGTTGGTGAAATTTTTCAAAAAATGCCCAACTCATACCTGATAAAGGATTTGTAAGCACAATACATATGAAACTCTTAAACCTCAAAATGTAAGCAAATGAATAGAGTTTATTGATCCATACAATAATGATGGCTTGTAATACACTGTGGTAACTGACAGAAGGTAGAATAAATTACTTATATGTTTATATGACATCCTAAAAAAAGACAAACGTTTAGGAATGCAAAATAGATCATTGGGAACAGAGATTTGGAGTAAAGGAAGCAATTGCATGTAAAGGGTTTGCAAAAATGAATTTCTAGGATGATAGAAATTTTCTGCACAGTATGAGGATGGTACTAGACTCTGTATACCTGAGCCTACAGATTCATCAAAACCAGTGGAAAGATAGGCAACAAAAACTGACTTCTAAAGAATCAAGCAAGATGTCAAGGTATCACAGAAGAGAATGTAGGTTGTCCCAGGTCTTATTAAATTGTAAATGTTTAACATAACTTCATGAAGGGAATAGGGTGGAAAAGTAACTGAACTGAGTAATTCAAAACAGTGTTTTGAGTGGGTATCTTTTACTATAAGGCCGAAGACAAAAGTAACAGTGCACAACTAGCCTTCTTCTGGAAAATTTGTTTCTTACACATTTAGAACTGTTAATTCTAAAACTACTTCATATGTATCTATGCTGGGACATATAGTTAAATAAATTGTACATAATGGGGCCCTGATTCTCTCTGCCAGAAAAAGAAGCTACAAATAAGCAAAGGGGAAAAAAAGTTATGAAGAGCCTTGTGTTGGATTTATTTCAGATATATCAGAAGTTTAAGATATAGTAATGGAGGTGTGTATATATATTTGTTAGTCTTTTCAGTGAAGACTCTAGAAGTTGACTTCACCAGCAATAAGCATAGCTAGTACTAAGATCTTGGCTTCCAAGTTTTGATAAAAGGAATTAGGGCCCCTAAAATATCTCATTCCAAGTCTGGAGCTGAGGAAATGCAACATGAGCCCAGAGCATCTTCCATTAGGAGAAAGTAAGAAAGTACAGCAGAGGTGGTAGAAAGAAGTCAGATTCTGGTTCAGTTTTCACAGTGGAACCTCAAGCATTGCTGACCAATTATCAGCAGGAGGCTGTGAGAGAAAGAAGACGTCTTGAGGAGCTGAGTCTAAGCAACTAGAAAAGCACATTTGCCATGTACCTGACAAAGATCATGTCTGGGATGCGTGATTCATTCAGTCGTGATTCATTTTTTTCCTTCCCCAAACAGAGGAAGCTATAAATAAACAACTTTTAAATTTTATCAGCTTTAAAACAAGTTTGGTGATAATCAAAAGTATCGCTGGCTTACTCAAGTTCACATATTTATTCTCCCCTCTCCTAGTACCTGTTTTCCATTGACAGTCTCACCTGCACCTGGTCAGATGAAACTTAAACCAGCAATGACTTTACTTTCAAGTGAGGAGAGGAAAAGTCAAATTCATAGGAGCCCTTTCTGCTGAGTGGGAAATCTTTTAGCAGCCACACTAGAAGTCCTATGTAATAGTTCCCTTTATATCCTATTGGTTAGAATTAGTTGCCTGGAACTAATTCCTATTGCAAGGAGGTATAGAAAATGCATTCTCTTATATTGGACATTAAAGTATCCAGCTGAAGTCAGAGCTCCTGCGGGCACAATAAAAGCATTGTTTGTGATGATGAGGAAAAGGAGATGGAGACTAGGAGATAAACAGTCACATAGGGGTGACATATGGCAATGAGAAAATTGTGGAAACATTGGGATAGATGTACCCAGTGACAGAATGGCATGGAAAGTAGCATGAGAGATGCAAACCACCGTCAGATGTGGAATTGGTGACACGGGGACCCAACAGCAGCGTTCTAGAGATCTACCTCACACTAACCCCCCATCAGATGCTCCCGAGCACTTTGAAAGAGAAAATTTGGGTGTTACTGAACAGGATGGAAGCAAAGGAGGTTTAAAAAAGTTCAAAGGGAAGGATGAGAGGATGGATTTAGGAAAAATATTTGAAGAAAATACCAGTAGATGCGTTTGACCAGAGTGCTTGTAGATTAAGGTACGGTATAGAACAGAAACAGTAATTAGTACCAAAAATTTTGGTCATTGCTTTTGACATATTGCTGTGAATCTACCTTAAATTATAGAGCAACTATTCTACATGGTCCATAATGCAGACAGGACAGTATCACATCAATAAATTGGTAATTATTGGTATTTGTCCCAAGTATTAGTAAAAAATCACTGAACTCACTTTCTTAGGTGGGATGGGATTGTTGCATTTTGTTTTGTTTTTAGCCACCAGGTTAAAGGGGAAAAACATTTCTTTTGACACTTTAATTGCTTACACTTAAATATCTATATATTAATTATCATCAATGAGCTGTGCTTTTTTCAATATATTACAACATGAAATATATTAGGGATATTGTATGTATATGTAACTGGTACCTAACTGATTCAACGTGGTTTTGTTTACTACATAAGACAGAAAAAGATTAACATTTTTATTTTTTATGTAAGCTAGGAATTATCTTGTTGAAAGCTGACTCATTTATTTCATCATCCCCACCAGTGATGAAGAAATGGCTAAGAGGAAATCCATTTAGAAGTAGTGAAATACAAGAGATGACTGTGAAATCTTTATGATTATTTTCTACCATTATTAAAATCCAACCTTATAAAGATTCCCCAAAAGATTCTATTCCTTTTATTTTTTAAAAGATTCCTGTCCTATATGAAATATCCAAAAATATTTTGGTTGGGACTGTATGAATTGGCCCAACATTATAAAAATACCTGCTTTCACTAATAGCTTCCTTCCCTTCAAAACGAAGTTGCTGGAGAAATTACTTTTGGTAGGTTTGAAAATGACTGCAAGTATCAACAATTGATTCAGTAACTACTGCAGTTATTGTTTCATTTAAATCTAAATTAATTTATTGGTTCCAAATAAATCCAAGATGTAAACAGTTTTATAAGAATAGAGATTTAAAATGACATTAGTTTCACACCTTCCTGACCTAAAAAATCTCCTGAATATTCTTCCAACAAAGGTTGTCAGTCCCACAATTATACATCCCTTTCTGTAAATTAAGAAGTGAATCTCTGTAATATAAACAAAAGGGAAACATGTAATAAAACTTGAGCAATGTATTAAAAAGGAAACTGCCCTTTAGAGATAATGGATCTATTCTCAACTCCACGCATGAATGCAACTCTCATTAACACTAATGGAAGTTACGCATGAGCATCAAGAAAATATACCTGGTATAACAGATTTCCAAAATGGGTAATGGCATCTAATCTATTCCTGGCATAACTTTGTCTTTATGTAGCCAAACAAAAGTACCTCTGAAATTTGGGGTTAGACATAAGCATTTAAGTAAAGAATTTTAAAGTACTAAATAACTGTGAGAACACAGCAATCCTTTTGCTTTTTTTTTCCCTCTTAAAAATTCTTGTAGTCACTTTGATGTGACTTGCTTCAGTACTTGCAGGGATTTTAAAACACTGGTTTCAAAGCAATGAGGTCAACTAATCAATTAAATAATATAACCTGTAATGTACTACCACAACACCTGACAGAAAGTGTTTAGAAAACTTTAGCTATTTTCTCATTTTCATTGGGAATTTCTTGTATAGGAAATTGTCTTCATATTAGCTATCAATAAATGTCTTTTTCTCCACAAAACCTTTTTTTCTCTTACTTCAAAAGTTCTTGATTGCAGATAATATGTTGGTATTTTTGTTAGTTTAAGATAATTACCCGAGGCCTCCTGATAGTAGATTTTTTTTAAGTCAAATGGTTGCAACATTCATGCAATTAAATTTTTTATTGGACAAATTACAGATATAATTTATATAATTAATTGAAGATATGAACATTAGATATTAGTATAATATTCCAATAACCATTGAAACACATATAGAAACCCAGGACAATGTTGTTAACCTTCTACCTAAATGTTATGGCTTGTATTTAGATGCCCCACCAAAACCACCTGCTCATAGGTGGGGCTTTTTGGAGGTGGCTGAATCTAGGGTTTGTGATATCTGGATTACTTCTGGATGTAGCCGAATGGATTTGCTGAAGAGGGAAGCCCCACTCTGGGTGAGTGGCACCAATGAACAGGCTTGTAGCCTGGATAGAATATAAAGGGACACAAAGAAGGAAGGTTCACTACTTCCCTGCTTCTTACCTACCCTGCCATGGACTGTTTCTCCTCTGCCATGCTGTCCTGTCTTAGAGCCAGCCACCTATAGATTGAAACCTTCACAAACTGTGAGCCATAATAATTCTTTCTTTCCTTAACTTGTAAGTGTCAGGTATTTTGTCCCAGCAACAATGAAGTAACTAAGACACTAAATATCTCTGATGATTTATCTCAGAGAAATAAGTTGGTGCTCTCGAAAAGGACATCTTTATTCAACCATGTGACAGAGAATAACAAATCACTTTGAAATGCACTACTTCACAGAAGAGGGTCTTCATTTTTACTTAAGTAATTAATTACTCAATTCATCTAAGTGAGTTCTTACCCATTTCATACATTGATATTTTCAAAGTTTTTTGTGCTCTTTCCTCTACAGTATCTTTCCTACTAAAATCTGGTCTCAGAAGATTTGCATTTACACTTCTTGCTTCTAGTTCAATAATGGAGATTGATCCTGTTCAGCACGTAGATTCTCTCTCTCTCTCTCTCTCTCTCTCTCTCCCGTTCCCCCAAAGGCCTTGCCTCCATCCTTTTTTCCTGGAATTTCCTCTCTGTCAACTGGAAATACAGGGTAAGCACTTCTCCATCCTTTTTCCCATCTATTAGAGTGGAACATCATAACTCTGCGGAAGTTATCGAGAATTGTGTACAAGAAAGAAATCAAATGAGCTTACTGCTGACATAAGTATCTTCCTGTTTCCCATAATAATCACATACATAAATGAATGTACTGCTGAAATGTTTTTGAGAAAGCTTGAATCCATGCCTACTGAAATATGAAATCAGAGAGAGGGAGGAAAATAGATATTCTAATATACAATCTGGAAACAACATAGGTCAAACAAGTCATGCAGGGAAGTAGAAAGAACAGAACATATCTGATTGAATGTTTCCTCTATTCTTGACATTTTAAATAGTAAATTTTGCCATAATATGCTGAGTATCATTCAGAGACTCAAGTCCAGATAACCTTTTAAATAATATATACTCACATCTTTCATCCCAAATCTCCTGCAATTTCCACAGGTGGACAAGTCGACCTCACTAATAAAATGTTATTTAGCTAATACAACTGATCCCCTGTGTAGGCCATCAGATTGGAAAGACTTTGTTCACCCGTAGGTACTTCAAGCCATGGGATTATGCAATGCAAAATAATTTCTCATGTTCAGAAGTTTACATAGTGCCAAATTATTTCATATTTCTACTCCACATATATTACTTTTGATCTCAAACATCTTTTAAAGAGCACATCTTCCATTCTTTTTTCGAAAGAACACTACTTAAAATATACTTGTCTAGTGACTTTTGACTTCTTAGTTCCAAATATCAAGCCATATAAAATTCTATAAACTAGTATTCATTATTAAATTACAATTAAAAGACCCATTTTTTAGTGTTCTAAAAACAATATGCTTTAGATCAATTTACTGTCTTTCTCTTTACCATTTTTCTCAATTACATCATTTTTTTATTTTGCTTTTAAGGAGACAATTGTGCAAAGTAAAAAAAAAAAATTACTAAAACTGGATCCAAATCCAAAAACTGTGTCTTACAATGTTTATGATTTTTATGATTTTTTTCCTCTACAGCTGCAAAATTGAGGCTTAATATTCACCTCACTGGTCTGTTGTGTTGAAGACACTGTACACGTTAAATACTGGGCCCAAAATAAATTTTTACACTTTACCATTACCATCAACATTATTCGAATCAATACAAAGAGTTTAGAAGAACGATTTCATAACCTAGCATTCATATGCACATTTTACTGAAATTTGATTTTTAGGTTGGAAAAACAATACCTGCTAATTAATGGGCACTAAATTAATTAGGATGCACAATGCTCTAATTGCCAAGAACAAAAGATTCTCAAACACAAATGCCTCACAAAGTAGAGGATGGCTGAGATATCATCCTTCACAGTGTATGAATTTTGTTAGCACAACACTACTTTTTTTCCTCCCACACAGTCTAAATGTGTATGGCCAAACGATAAAGTTGTGCCCTTGGAAGCTTAGATTAACAACTACTTACAAACTTCTGTTTCTTTCTTTCAATTTGTTCATTTCAAAAAATTTTAAATTCATTCACTATTCCAAGAAAATAAAACAATTCACTGATTTTTCCCTCACCATTTCGATATTTTTTTTCTTCTTATACTCTTTTTTCCAAACTCTATTTTTCCAGTCACTCTAACTCCAACGAAGCCTCAAAAACTCCCTCACTCAAGAATAGAAAGATACAGAGATCATGGAAATTATGATATGATTTGTGGAAAGAAGAAAGGCATTGTCTTATACTTAACTTAAACCACAGTATTAAATTGTCTAATGAGCACTCCCAGATATGAAAATTGAGGAAAGAGGTGATACGAGTCAGTCCAATCTTTGGGAGACAGTGACCCCCGTATTACACCAAGTCCCTAAAGAAAGATTCAACCTTTAGAGGAAAAATGCATACAACTTGTTAGAGGTAAACCAGAAGTGCCAAATGCATAAGAAATTGGTCGCACAACTTGTAAAGCCTACACTGAGTTTATCCGAAACATCTTGTTAAGATAGTGCACTGACTATTAATAAGAGGTAAAAATACCCTGAATATCATCTTGTCCAAAAATATATGATATCTATGTTCTTTCTCCATCATTGTTGTCGCCAGCACCGTTCATATTATATCAATGTCACCAAAAATACAAAGAACATCAGCTCTACCTGCGGAGAATTGGGAAAGGAAAATATGTACCTCAGTCATTTACCAATGCGTGACACCTTCTTGTGTCCTTTTGCAAGCAATATCCCAGTGCAAGCCTCAGCTGCATGTCCCCCAGTCCTTGATCACTGCCACGGAACCCAAGTACACCTTGAAGAACTCCTTCCAGTCTGTCCTAAACCCGCTTTTACTATTCCATGTTTCCTTTCAATTCTTAATAGCTAAAACCTAAATTTGATAGACTAAAGTAATGCTTTTTTAAAATTAAAAAACACATACTGAGAAAAATAAATGTAAAAATGAATAAAGATTGACTTGATAAATTAGAACACATAAAGCTCAAAATACAAAAGAGAGTGAGGTTACTTTAAAATAAGTGTAATTTAAAAGTCAAATTTAAATGCATGCAGAAAGCATATAAAATTGTGTGTATTTTAGCCATCAGGAACAAATAATATCATTTGTCACAAAATTCTTAAGTTTCTTTAATGAAGTAATACAGTGTTTAAAATATGGAGGAAACCACTGCAAAAACTGAGTAGAGTTACTATGGCAACACAAAACCCTTCCACTAGTCTTAGGCACAAGTGAAAATGAATTCTTACTCCGTGAGAAAAAATATTACAAAGAGATATGCAACATACCTGTTACACCTTCACTTGGTAAATAGTCCACTAATATTTAAAAACACATATTTTACAGAAAATTCTGTTGAGTCTCGAGAAATAATTTCAAAGAAAATTAAGACAGTAGTAGTTCTATTATGACACTAACATTCTGAAGAATTGATTTTATTTTTTGTTTTATCCAATACATATTTCCTATATTTATAGACTGTGAAAGGTACAACAGATAGAAACATGTAGTCAGCAACACAATCTCTTTTATTATGCTGATACTAATCATATATATATATATGATTAAGTAGATATATGTTGCAGTCTACTACCAACTGTTAAAAAATAAAAAGAGAGCCATTAGGTCCTCAAACGTATAGGGATTGCAGAAAAGCTAAGACTTTGGCTTTTAGTCTGAAGGCAATAAAAAAACTATTGAAGTGCTAATCAGAGAACTGAAATGCTCATATTTTCATTTCAAAGAACATTAAATTTCAGCCGATATTGTTCAGTTTTGTTGTGAAAAAAAACATCAAAAGCTTGAACCAACCAAAGGCTGAGGTGTGGGCCAGTGGGCGCTGGTCAGCCGCAGCTCAGTCCAGCCTGCTGGGGACACCTGCACTCCTCCTGCCGACCAACTCCGGCCAGCCTGGAAGTGCTCTTCTGCTGGAATACTAAAAAAAGCGAAAACACTCAGCAACTCCCAAGGTTCAAAGATTCTGGCTGAAAGTAAAATGAGCCCTCTTTTGCTCAAATGCCTTTGGTTTCTACAAGTCCCAGGGCCAAAAGTGATCAAGTAGTGAGAAAATGTGTTCACTCTGATGAGAAATATGTTAAGGGGCCTGAGCTCGATCCCCGGTACCACAAAAAAAAAAAAAAGTCATTTTTGTGGTTCTAATAATAAAAATTATTGTACAGCAAGGACATATCATTCTTAAATTCACCTTGCTTGTTACTTAGATACGAGGAGAAGGGTGGTAGACTTTTCATGAATGAGGCATTTAGAGGAAGTTTTCAAGGATGACCACTTCAGGCCATAATTTGAGAGAATATTAAAACTTCATAAAATACGTACTCTCTAGCAAAAAAAGGAAAAGAAAATTAAAACCCATCTCAGCACGTAGATTTCAAAGCCTATATTTGGGACTCATGTATTTATTTTATTCCACCTATATCAAATAATGTAATTTGAAAGATCTCATGATCAGAATATTAAGGTTTATCGATAGTTATTTGTGCCCATCTGTGTCAGAAATATACACAGTAATATGTCATGTACATAAGCATTAAAACAGCTAACCACTTCCTTATAAAGTAGTTAATTAACGAACATAACAAGAATAATGGCTAGACACTTAAAATATGAATCATACCTTATTAGAAAATTTATTATCTAACTTCATCGGATTTGGATAACCAAAATCTGTGACTTAATGTTAGGTAGTTAGATATTAGCGGTCCTGTAGGAAAGGAAGTGAGGCAGGAGGGCCGGGTGGTTCCAAAATAGTGCGGTTTGCCACTTATAGCTAAGGGAAGAAACAAAGACTTCAGTGTAGAATGTATTTACAATCATTTGTTGGGTCTCAGACCTAAAGTGATCTCACAGAGCACAATGACATTTAAGGTCACAAATTGTGCACATTCTGTCCAATATCTGGCCACACCACCGCGGTCAAAACAAGGTATACGGCATTCCTGAATATTGTGGCCTACCCCCCAAAGATAGCAGAAAAAGGAATGTTCTTTGAAGACCCTCCCTCCTTAGGCTGAGACCTGATTTAGATCCTTATTGAAGGCCCTTGAGGAACAATAACCACCTGAAAGGAACAAGGAAGACATTTTTGAGCTATGGACATTCCAGAGTAAACCCTAAGCAACTTGTTGATAAATGTATACATCATGCAAAGAAGACAGCGATAAATGTAGTTTCCTGAACCGCAAGAATAACTTTCATGTGCATAAAATGTATCCCGACCAGCACTGACTCAGTGCAGGTGTCTTTGTGATCCTGCCCGCCTTCTCGCTAGGAGGGGTAACTTCTCTACGTCTGTACTTCTGCATGGCCACCTGTCTTGACTGAATTCTTTCATCAAGGGGAAAAGAACCCAGGACCGAAGAAGTGAGGCACTTGCTGCAGTACAATCTGACTTCCCAGAGTCACCAAGGTAATAACTTCATTTGTATTTTTCAATGATGACAGAATTTCCACACCCAGAAACAATTATCCCTCACCACTGAAAAATCTGCTTAGCGATCTGGCATTCTGGAAATTGTACCACTCTGTCTAGAAACAAAGATGCACACTTCCTGCCTGATCACAGGGTCCCCATGCACAAGAATTTCAATGTTTCTTTTTTAAAGTCTATTATTTATACTAATAAGTCAACATTTTTTACCCGTATGTAGTGTGTTAGCCCTCTATTGTGGTGTAAATTTTTACTACAAATTTATCCACTTACAATGATCCAAATTCACTATCTCACACTTTTGTTAGGTCAGGAGTCCAAGTGAGATGGAAAGGTACAGCTCCCGACCTGTTAGATGTCAGATGTGCCAACTTCATGGTCTCACAACATCAAGGGACAAAGTCATGAACCCAAAGGAGAAAGTCAAGAGAGTTTTATTGAAAATAAGGGGAAGAAAAACAGCTCCTGGATTTCCAAGAGGGGTCCCAAGTGGGTGGCCACCGAGGCCCTCAGTCAGAGGTAATTTATACTGCAAAGTCACAACATAGGTACAATGGGGGTCAAACTACCACCAGACTGTAGTATTACAAGAATAGCCACTTCGCTAATATTTATCACATCACAAGGGCACGTAGAAAGAACAAAGGCATTTTGGAGAAGGGAGGGGAGCATAGGTCCGGATGCTCTGGTCACCTACCTGCGCGTCTGATGCCTGTCTGGGCCCATGGGGCCAGGTGGTGCTAATTGCAGTATAATCTCAAGTTGCTGTTTCTCTCCAAGGAGGGCTGCAGGCCTGGCTACCATCTCCATCCTCGGGCCTGGCTCCCTTCAGATTTACCTCCAGCCACAATTTTCATATCTATTGCTTTGTGCTGACCTCGAGGGCCCAATCCCTCTCTGATTGTGTATTAATTTCTACTTAATTTAGCTGTCTATAATACAAATACCTGTTTCTACCATATTAAAATTCAGGGGCAACCAAAACAACGATCTCATTCCAGGTCCAAGATTTTCTTACAATCTCACTGGTGTAACTGGCAGAGTAGAACTTGCAGAGGTAGATTTTTTTTTCTTTAGAGATTTTTTTTTCTTTTGGAGTTTGGCATCTCCAAACTTCCGGAGGTCAAAATGAAGGGACAGAATGTGCAGGAGCCGACAGGAGGACATCAAAGCCCCATCTCACGTCAGGCAGGCGAGGAGAGGTGTGGGTCTAAAACAAGCCTGGTCGTGTCTGTTGTCTCAGTGGATTCCTCCCCGCACTGGTCCTTGCTGTGAAAGGCTTAGAACACCTGTGCAGGGTGAGATGGTGCATTGGGTGGGGGGCCCGTCCATCTCCTTGGAGCTAGCTTTGAATAAAACTTTTCCCACCTTTAACCAAAACAAACGGCCTCCTTTGATTTGGTCAACAGCAAGCAAATCAGCCTGAGCACTGAGGTTGACAGAATTCCATCCATTGAGGCTGCAAGAACTGAAGTGTCTATTTTCTTGTTGATTTTAGGTAAGGATTGTTCTCAGCTCCTACAGGCTTCCCTCAGCCCCTGAACAAATGCCCCACATACCTCATAAGCAATCTAGGGTGTGATATTGCACATCTTCAAGGACAGCAGGAAAGAAAATCTCCATTTAATGAATTCAAAGCCCACTGATTCAGGACCTGTGGTAAATGTGTAGAATCCTTTGTAAACTAACATAATCATAACAACATTCTGTCATATTCACAGAGTTTAAAGGGCAGGAGATGGACTCTTCAGGGCTATGGTAGAAGTCTGTCTAACATATTTAGTTACACTTGTATTTTTTCCCAACATTTTGTTCTCTGTCAACAATCTAAAACCTTTAGAAATAGAAATTCCAGCTTATACAACTAAGTACAATCTGCTGTCTAGAAGATCATTTAGTGCAAAAAGTAATTTTTAGACTATAAACCATATTGAGTAAATTTCTATAGTTAAAAAGTCAAACATATATATATATATATTTAAATCTAAAATAATTTTACTATTTTACAGTTAGTAAACCAGAGCAACTCAAAAGAAAACTAAGGTAGTTTCTTTAATCACATAAATCCTGTAAATTCCTCTGATTCAATTATATATTTTTAATTACTAGGAAGGACTATTCATTCGCTTTCCACCTTGTAATGACACTAAACCAATTAATAATTCCTAGTATCAATCTCAAAAGACATGGAGGATGCATAACTCATAATCTCTGGATTCTCTGGGCTTCTTGAAATTTGTGAACTAGGTTTTCAGAAAACAAGCAAACAGATCAGTATGACAGACAGAGAACATGAATACAGACTGGCAACCCTAATCTTGTCCTTACCAACACAACCCTGAAATGGGTATTTTAACCCAACTGCTTAGCAAATTTTAATTCCTTTGTTTTAAATTCTTAGTACACTCCTAATATTCAAAAGGCAGGTGTATATCTGAGCCAAGTTTTTCCTTCTGTTATATTTTTCAACAACCTGAATATGCAGGGGTGAAAACTGATAAATGTTAAATGATGAAGGAGATCATTACCTTTTAGTATAAGTAGGAAAGTTCTAAGGCTAATAAGGGATAAAAACAGACACCATTATGAGTTGCCATTTATTATTGAAAATCATCTAATTCAGTATAGTATAAAATACAGTATAAATATTTAATTGTTTATCAAAATTATTCAAGGAAGAGATGGATTTTTAGGCTCATTCTGCAGGCAAGCATAAAAAAACTGCTGAATTATCCAATTACAACTCAAAAACTATACACTTTGAGATTCATAGACAGTTTGAGTAAATTCATATTTGCTTAGTTATTTTTCTGTAATACTTTTATTGTTTTTAAGTTTCATTTACTTTTATATATTTTATTCTATTACAAAATATATGATTCAGATTTGAAAATACAAAGATCTAATCCATAAACTGTTGTTTTTCCGAACAGGCTAAGATGTACCTGAATACACAAATAAAGAAAAATTAATCAAACTGTAACTTGAAAATGTAAGACCATTCTACACTCTAGACAAAACAAGAAAAATGAACCACGAGATACAATCACCATAATACTTTCTTTAATGCCGAGAATTCATCAAAAAGAATTTATTTTACGAGAAAAATCCACAACATAAGAACAGTGTAATGGAAGGATCTCAACCCTAAAGTTATCTCTTGCTCCAATCTTTTAAGGATTGCATTCTAGAATGATTTCCTAGTGTCCCTTCACTTACCAATAAAATAAACACATATGTAAAGATTAAGAATGTATTTTATCAACTCTCCCTATAAATCATTTAAACATAATTCTACCACTTATGAGCAAAAATTAAGGCTTTGTACTAAAAGCCAAATCAGTTTCTTCCAACTTTATTTCACCTTATAAATTCACTTCAGTTAAATTGATATTTTTGGAGTCCATTTCAAGGAACTGTGACACATGTACAGACAAATATGATCACCACAATGATCACACTCCAGAATAGTTCCAAAGTTCCAAAAAGCTCCCCAAGCTTCCCCTTCATAGTCACAGCATGCGCCAGCCAGTCCCTGGCAAGCACTGATTGCCACTATACTTTTGTCTTTTCCAGAGTGTCACAGAAATTAAATTATACACTGTGTAACTTTCATTGCTGAATGTTACATGTAAGTACAAATAAGAGTCATCAAAAACTTTGTAATCCTGTAGAGCTCATTAAAGTTACTTTGGGGAATATATCTTTGACATATTCCCAGGGGCTTGGAACATAAGACAAACTATTTCTATAACATATGAAGTCAGAATGAAAGGACAGAATAGGTACCTTCTATTACCAGTCTAGGATAGAAAAATGTAAAGCGGCCCCTAAATACACCTCTCAGAAGTTATTTTTCTTGCTCTCTCTTACACATGTTCTGCAACTTTAGAATTTATTTTAAGCTGGCTCTAGTTTTTCCCTCCTTTGGAATATGGGGCTCTATCACGTCTGCCCAGAGAGGTCAATTAATTTGTGGAAAAGCTCTGAGAGCATTGGGCAAAAGCTCCTTCCATTTATTAAGGCACCAGAGTGCTGCCATATGTTAATTGCAAATCCATTTCTCACTTAGAATACTTACACAACAAAAAGGCATTATTTACATAAGATATTAAATTATTGTTTGTCATAATGGAATTTCTATAACAATGAGAGGCCAGCTTTTCCCTTTACCACTTCTTTGTAAATTTATTTTCTCTTGTCCAGCTTTTAGAGAAAAGAAAATCAGACAGAAGCAAAAACAGTCTTTGAAATTTTTTTGATTCATCTTTATAAATGAATTGAAGATCATAAGTATAATAATTCATAATAAAGAACAACTCCATAAATATTAGCTTAGATGGGAAATGCATAACTTTATTTCAGTTAAAAATTGTCTTGTTAGAGAGGGCTTTCAAATAAATTAATAGGGTAAACCACAAAAAATAAAATTATTGCAAATTGCTGGTGTTGTCATTATCTGGAAAGTGATTAAAAAAAGATATATTCTTAATTGAATTTATGGTATTTTATTGGTTGTTGGATAATTTCAATCTTCACTTTGGAGCTCTAACTACAAGAAAGGTGTTTAAAACATTACCAAAGTGTTTGATGAAGAGAAGAATCTTCATGCATCATAGATTCAATGTAAAAACTGAGGGATTAGAGAAGAGAAATAAATATTTATTTTAATTTTTATTACCTGTCAATTTGTCTTTCCTAATATAATAATATAGAACTTCAACATCCATTAGTTCATCATGATAGTATATAACAGAGATTATACTGATTTTTCCATGAAAAGTATGAGTTTATTAACGATGAAAGCACTTCTCATAAATAATAAAATAGCAAACTTTTTTCTTAAAATACTGTCTTTTGATCATCACTGATTAGAGAGCTTCACCACAGAAACATAGAAAGCTAAAATCTAGCCTACAATCTGCAATGCCCTGGGAAATAGCTCTTTTCCAAATAAATTCGAAATGCTTTCAATTTGTTCTTGTACACCACAAACTCACACTACACCTGATTCACTTTTCCACTGCAGAACACTTCGACGATGCATGCATTTTTCCCTGTTGGAGTTTATTCCGTAAACTACTTGAGAAGCCATTGGCCATGATGAACAACAACAAAAGTTTAATGAGACTCAACTATGCATCAGCTGTTTTACTAGTGAAATTTAAAGGCAGAGTCACTGGAAAGCAAACACACCTGGTCAGATTTCACTTCAAATCTCTGTGAGGACTGTACATCCTCATCCACTTGAGCATTCAGTCCTGTGGAAGGGCATCTGCCCACTCAGCTGATGCGTTTGCAGCCTGCAAAGCTGACATGGAACTCTCAGCGCCGCACTGCAGAGCAGCTGAGGGCTGGGGAGCCAAGGTGACTCCCCAGGAAGGTGACACTGGAGTCAGGAAGGTGACACTGGAGTAAGACTGCCAGGCAACAACAGAGGACTGTATTTGATCTGCTGTGGAGGAAACGAAGACCAATCCTATGCAAAAACAGGGAAATTGTGTATCTTTAGTGTCTTCCTCTCTGCTTTGCATTCTCTTGGGCTCCATGGAAACAGCAGTTCCTTTGCACTTACCTCACGTAACGAGTGTTTCGTTATCCACCCACTAAGAAAATTTGTTCTTGAAAAAGAATATCGCCTCATTCCTTCAAACTCTATTTGTCCAGCGCTTCGGCGAGGCAGCTAAATGGTAGGACTTGATGCAATATAAGAATGCTCCGCCCTTCCCCTCTCCTCCAAGAACAAAAGTATTCACCTGACTGTGCGGCCCGGCCTCTGTGAGTGGTTTGGGATCAGGAGAAAATGAAATAAGCAGGAGTCAACCAAGGAAAAACAGGGGGCAACAAGACTTTAGATGTTTAATTTCTTCTGTGGTGATTTCAAGCGTACCCTTGATTTATTTGGGGGGTGGGGAGGTCTTAATTTGATTTCGCATCTAGTCACTGTAAGCTCTTAAAAGCAAATCACAAATGACAATTAAGAAACGAATGGGAAAAAAAGCAGTAGCAAAATATATCATGTACAGGTACAAATCCCCTATAATGAATGTTATCACTATGTATATCTTAAATGTACCATTAAAATTTAAAAAAATAAAAAGAAATTACTCAGGACTTGTTTCTCCCCCCAAACCCGTCATTTGACCTGTCAAACTTCTTTCTTTCCATATTGTAACTTCATACTCTCCTTTAAACTTCATCCACATTGCTCTCAGCTTTGCTGACAGCTCAATACACGGGATGCTGGTGACCCTCCACTGTGTGGACGGTAGCCGGACAGCAGAGAGTTAATTTATCAGGCCTCAATTACTCAAAACCTGAGCGTCCTAAAGAAAAGGCTGCCAGCTCCTGCAGAATTATCTCTGAAACTCCCCAAAAGAGTCCATTCATTAAAAGAAAAAGTGATGTGAAGGGCAGATAAAAGACAAATACCCAGGACAGAGTGGCACTTAGGGCTTTTACAATTAAATCTATGCCAGCGTCACTCTGTGTTCTTCACCCAACTTTGTATGACTCATTAGTTATATGGGATTATTTACTGTATTAAAACCACAGTCTGCCCTGCCTCTGTCTCTGATCATGCTACTTCCTACTTGTAGATCTTTCCTTTTTTCCTCTCTCTCTCTCTCTCTCTCTCTCTTTATGCTATAAGTCTTCTTTATGCTGTAAGACTCATAGACTCATTTCTAATATAACTTTTTGGTGATGCCAGTCAAATCAAGCAATTACTCCCTTTGGATAATGCAAAGATTCACCTTTGTCAACATTATCATCTTAGTGTTGGTTGTCCATAGCTGCATCTGTCAACAGATGAGAGAACACACACACACAGTCTCTTAATTATTTTTATATTCTCTATGTGTAGTAGTGCCACAAGTGGCTGAGTTTGTGGTCCCCTCCATATTCACTGACCTCATTCCAAACCTATCAATTTACAATCTAAGTAAAAAGCATGATAGTTGTTTAAGACTATGTTATGCAGAAAGTCTTCAGATTTATCTCCTCACCATACTGCAACCAATAAGTATAACTCATATGAAAATTTTAAAGTCACATGTGACACTAGTGCTCTGATTATGAAAGACAGTAAATACTTAGTCTTGTTTTGTTTAGTTTAGTTTAGTTTTGTTTTGTTTTGTTTTAACAAAAAGCTATTCGGTCTCTCTTCAAACATTCCCTAACGTCCCAAAACTCATCATCCCATAAGCTAGATAACGAGTTGTTGAAAAACACAGCTTTCAAGTAACAAATATTAGCACAAGGGAACATCATAAGATTATGTATAAGAAGAGACAATTTCATTTTTATGCATTATTTAAAATACAGAGTCATTTTATGTTATATATTTAAGTAAATCACAGAAATCCTTACTTATTACTCATGAGTAAATTGGTTATATGTCATCATTATGAAAGAATTACAGGGCTAACTTTTTTAAAATTACATATTCATCATCAGTATACTTGGTTCTGTGGCAAAACTTCTGTCTTTTTCTGATCTGTGACTACGGGTCACAACTGAATCTGTGAGCTGGGCTTCGGCTGCAGAGTTGATGATCCTTATACACACAAGAGAGGAAGAAGGAGAACAGTGTCATTCTGAAGCCCAAGGTTTAGCCCACAGTGACAACTAGACAATGATAAACTTTAACTTTTTACATGAGATCATTTTAAGTAGAAATCACTTGGAAAAAGTCAATATAAAACTAGTGATAATATATTTCCTGACACATTTCAAACTTCAGCCAAAGTTCAAAAATGTCTCTATAGAGTTACAGAAAAATTATTTCCACTTACCAATAGATAATGCATCAGGCTGTATAAAACAACCCACTAGATGATATATATTGTACGGTTCTAGATTCTCATAATCTAAATAGTATAAAGGTAAAAAATTATCACATCAGAATTTTAAATGTAATGATTCCAATCATCTATTCTTGCCAGTACTTCCATACGTTTTTCCCAAAAGCTGAAATTTATCCTATGACATAATAAGAAACAATATTTTATGGTAAAGTTCCACTTGGGATTTTATTTTATTTTTATTTTTAACCTCTATGTGTAGTCCTAGAATTAAAGACTTCTTTTTGCAACGTATTTGTTTGTGTTATTAAAGATGAAATAATAATAATGTTTGATGTTTAAGCAGTGAAACAGCATTCCAGATCTTCAATGTGTGTGATTATCATACTTTCCTTGCTAAATCTTCTACTATATTGTTGTGCTTCAACAAGATGATTTAGTTATATTGACCTTCTCAGCTTTCTGAATTGTCTAAATACGATGTCTTCCACTTAATGATATCTTCTATTAGTCCCCGTACCAAATACATACTCCATTGACTAGTTATGTAATCTTGGCAAGTTGCTCAAATCTAATTGTGTCTCCCTTCCCTCATGTACGATTTGGTGATAAAACTAGTAGTATTCAACTCTTGGAACTGTTTTGAATCAAAAACTACTTTATCTATGAAAAGTGCTAGACAAATTATAAGTTTTCAGTAATTGTTCATTGTTGTTTTATTCTCAGCTTTGTCACTAAATAATATGGAATATAATAAGTAATTTGCCCTTCATCAGTGAAGATTATAGGACTTCCTTTAATTACTAAGGTTCCTCTAAGTGCAAAGTTAAATTAACTTTTGTTAATCTGTGCATTACATCAAAACTGTCAGCTTTGTATGTGATTATACTCTCACAAAAGAAATGGAGCAAATAGAGTTAAGGATATGCTGAAAGAACATAAAATGGTAAATGGGAGAGCTAACAAGAGGAAAAAAAAAAGAAGAAGAAAAATAACTCACCCATTATGCTGTCTATTCCTGAGCTAGGAATTCTATCTACAATGAGCAGAATGTGTGACACCTACAGACCAAAACAACAGTGTTTATAAAACAGAGATATTTGAAAAATATTATAAATTTGTAATATAGCAATTGTTTTAGAAAGTATAGCATCCTACATATTCAATAAATGGTAGGTGTTATGAATACACACATCTTCAGAACATTCTTTACGTGTGTGTATTTTTATCTCCAATTTACTAAGTACAAATGTACAGAAAAGTAAATAAATTACTCACTATCTATAGCACAACCAAAACAAGGCAAGATCTGGAATTCAAACCCAACCCTGCTGGTAAAGGATTGTTCCTTCTAAGATAATCGACTGCCCCTCAGTTCCATGAAATCACATTATGTAGGTATGCTGGAAGCAATGGCAGAAACTCAGGCTGAAACAGCCAACATACCTTGCTAAACTTTTCAGGAAGTCTAAATTTCTTTTCCACTAAAGAAGGGGAGCATATGGTTCAGGTGACCGGACAAGTAAGTGGTGATGGTTTCATTAACACCTTAAAGAAAGAGGTTGAATAATTAATAGACAAGAGAAAAACACTACAATGAAAGAGTGAGAATTTTGATGTAACCTTGTATAGGTTGGTATATAGTCAATTCTATTATGCTTTATATTATGCTGTGTTGTCTAGGCAAAATTGCATAGGAGATTTTGAGAACAGTTTTTCCACATGCCATTTTAAGCTCTCACACTGGCTTGGAACCTAACACTATACTTCCCTTCCACTAGTGAGAATGAAATTTAATCTATTCTCCTTATGCGAAACTCTGTTTCTTGTAGTTCCTGTATTCATGAACATAGACTAAATGCCGCACTCTGAAAATGTCAAAATTTCAATAACCTGCCACAGTAAACTTTTATTTCTCATTCAAAAATGTTTACAATGGGTTTTCCTGCTGGGCGATTGGCTCTCCTTCGAGCTATGACTAAGGACAATAGGCCTCCTTCATACTGTGAATAAGATCTATCATGTTCATATGAGATTCATGAATCATGTACAACAAGGGCAAAGAACAAAAAAACTCCTACAGTCCTAACTTGGAAGTCTGCAGACAATAGTATTCCTACCGTGTAGACACTGTACATCGCGCGCATTACAATGCATGTACAGTAAGAGGACTAAGATGCTCCTTCACTAAAGTGAGGTTATATCATATTAAGTCCATTGTAAATGAAAATACCTTAAATCAAAAGTGTATTTAATACATTTAAACAAGTGAATAGTATAGATTAGAGACATTGTGCATTGCAAGTATTCCTTGCTTACTCTTGAGTTCACAAGGCTGATGGACGCAGTACTTCCCTGCTCGCGGTCACAAGAGAGTAGCTTACCTCACATTGCTGGCCAGGACAAGCTCCAGAATCAAAGTGGGGCTCTTACCGACTGCCTAGCACATTTGTGCCATTATAAATTTGAAATACCTTACATTGAGCTAGCCATACATTCCTTTGGGTAGAACTCAGTCAGATGATTACCCTGATCTATAAGAAGGATTAGAAAGTGGTCTAGCTCTATGCACAGAGCCAGATTTGTTGACAAAGGCCCAACCCAGACATCATGTCTCTACCTGAGGGCCATGCCTAATTCTAGATTTCCATACAGCCAGGTTTCCAGGACCCTTCCCAACCTTCCCAAGATGCACTCAGAGTTCCCTCCAGCCCAGATGAGGTTCCTGCCATGTGTGAACTCTTAGACAAGATTGTACAGTTTGTTTTGTTTTGTTTTGTTTTGCTTTTACATTTTTCTTTAGAAATTTACACTAAGGCAAATTAGATAGGTTAAAGAGATGACACAGGAACCAACACTGCAAGTTCAACAGCCACACCATTCACTTAGCTTCATGACCTTGGAAAGATCCTTTAACTCTACAGGACTTCGTTTCCTTACCTATCAACTAATGCTCACTTGAATTAGGACTAAAAGTTCCAACAGGTACGAAGTATATACCTCTTACAGGAGTGTCTGGAACAGATGAGTACTCAGTAAATGTTTTCCATTATCTTAAATCTGCCATTATTATTCCTTTACTTATCTCACTCCTTTTATTAAAACCATAAACCTCCTGAGGGCCAAGATCATACTTTACTCATTTGGAGGCCCTACTTATTCCCTCTATAGTACCTTAGGAATGTTAGCCAATCAAATAACTATTGGATCAAAATGAACATTTTCTTGCTTCCTTATAAAGATTTTATTTGCATTGTGTTAATTTACATGATGAAAAAGTAATATATATCAGAACAAAATTCATAGTCATGCTTCTTATTCAATTGTAAAATATTAAAATATATTCATAATTTTCCCCGTTACTTAACACAGTTTAGTACATAAATGTCTACCTAAATGTATAGGGTGGTATTTATGTTTGAGTTTTACCCTGTCTGCCCTTTATATTAATGTAAACTCTTGAACAGTGACCAAAAATCATTATGGTCTGATGCCTGTTCAGTGGCCAGAATGAAATGAACTGGTCTCAGTCCAATTCCCGGTGGACAAGTGTCTAAATCAAAAAACGCCACCACAATTAACACTACTTTAGTTAATAGTTTCAACCACTGGGGTCAAGGATAAAATGAATAATAAAATTTGAACTAACCTTGCATTGCAAGTTGTAACTCCTTCCAAAATGGAAGTTGGATTAAGTTAAAAGAGATGTCTGCTGACTAGTAAATTAGCAGAATAAAAAAAAGAAAGAAACTCCATTGAGATTAACTGGAAAATTACATAGGTTTAAGAAATCAACTTTTTATAATAGTCTTCCTTTTCACAAATAACATGAAAAATTTTCTTCAGAACATCATGAAAAATTATATCAATACTTCTATGAACTGTCAATGTTCTATTAATTTTTGAAAATAAGGTTGAGATTTAAACACGAACATACTTATTTCATTTCCAAATCTCAGTGTAGAAGACTGTGGATGAATTTCTAAAAGCCAGGGGAGTGCATGCCTGTAATCCCAGGGCTCAGAAGGCTGAGGCAGGAGGATCACCTGCAGCTCAAGGTAGCCTGGGCTGCATATGAATCCAAAGCCAGTCTGGACTACACAGCGAGACCCTGTCTCAAAAAACTGAAAACAAAAATAAATAAATAAATGCCAGAGGAAACACAAGTATTCCCTCGGGTCCTTACCAAAATGTAAAGAAACAGAATGTTTTTGCTGTTGTTTTGTTTTGCTTTGCTTTTTTTTTTCTTTTTGAGAGAGGGTCTCTCTATGTAATTTAGGCTGGTCTTCAACTCATGATCCTGCTCAGACTGGCTTCTTATTCCCAGCGATCCTCCCAACTTGACCTCTCAGTGCTGGAACTACAGGAGTTCACCACCATAACTGGCTAGAAAAACAAAATCTTGATCCACAGAACCTCACTGAAGCACAAAGATTAAAAATCTTTCTGGTGGCAAAAAGGTAAAACCTGACCATTCATCCCTTGACAGAACACAGAATTATCATATGTTAAAGTGTCTGGAAATTTCACTTTCATATTTAGCTCCTTATACATTAAGCTATCCAGAGTTACCCAGAGATCTGTACTTTGTATGTGGTACTGAGTGTCTATCCTGAAATACTGTATGTTAATAAAAGCTCTTATTTAGGCATACGTATACATCTAATTTCAAATTGCTGATGAAAACATCAGTAAATAAAATAGGCAAAACTCTCTGTCCTTATGCATTTACATCCTAATGATGGAGGAAAAGCAAAAATGAAAAAAAAAGTATTTAGCAATGCAAGGTCGGGGAGGCTGGTGGAGGGGTGGCTATTAGGTCACTAAACATGCCACAGAAAGGGCCACAAACTGGAAAGCACACAAAAAAGGTGGATTTCCTCATTACTCTCAAAGCTAGAAGCCTACAATCAAGTGTTGACAGGTTTGCTTTCTTCTAATCCACGTGACGGAAGGCTGTCTGTGTTCCAGACCTCTTCCCTTGGCTTCTGCAGAGCTTTCTTTTCCCTGTATTTTCACCTGATCTTCCTTCAGTGCTCCTCTGTAGCAATACTTTCTCTGGTTTGGGTTTAGTCTTTTGTTGTTTTATTTTTTTGGTGGGGGGAATCCTCACAGTGCAGTCTGGGCTGACCTAAAAACTCAAGGCAATCCCTGTGCCTCAACCTCCCCAGGGCTTTAATTACACGCGTTTACCACCATGCCTGGTTATATTTCCTTTCCTTATAAGGGTACCAGTCACAACACTGAATTGGAATCAACCCTAAAAAATTCATTTTGCTTTTATTATTTGATTAAAGATCTTATCTCCAAGTACAGTCACATTCCGAAGTACTAGGAATCAGGATTCAGCATATAAATTTGAAGGATGGGAAACACAATATAGCCCAGAAAAAGAAAAGAGTGAAATTGGAATCTTCTAACCTTAAAGATTAGAATCTTTAAACCCAAAATTAAGTTTTATTTCATGGAAAAAATATGAAAGAGATAATTTTAAAAACAATGTAAGTGGCAACTCCATTTCAAATGAAGTCATTAAGAAAAGCGCAATTTGCAATTGATAAAAACCAAACAAGGATAAATAAGGGAAGGAAAAAAGTGACATCCTAGAGAACCCATGAAAAGGGAATGCACGGGCCTCAGGCAAGCCCTGAGTGAAGAATCCAGAAGCCCTTCCAAACCCAGCTGCGACTCTCTCCCCATGGCGCACCTCAGCTGCTCACTGGGCACCGGCTTCGCGTCCGTCCTGCAGTCCCACACTCTGCTCAATGTGTTTCCCATTGCTCTGTTTCCCCGTGGCTCTAGGGTCTTCATGACCTTCCTTGTTGCTAATTCTACATTCAAAGAGAGTCTGATCGGCCCAGTTGACTAACGACAAAGACTGTGGTCACGTAGAAGGAGAGTAGCTGCCCGCTCCTCCTCTATGGAAGGGTGATGAGGGTACAGCCTGTAGAGCAGGTGAGCACCTATGACCACAGGACGTTTGCCTCTTCACATACTAGACTTTAAAAAAAAAAAAAAAAAGACCCTCACTGTTTCGACTCTTTCTTCCACTTTCACACTTCCCTCCTAACATTCCGATTCCGTGTCTAATTACACTGTGCGTACCACCTCTGATACGGAAAACTGGAATACAAGAGGAGGAGATAGTATTCAAAAGAGAGAACTGGATAGGGAAAAGGGGGATAAAGAAGAAGGTTACAAGAAAAGTAAGATGAAAGGGGAAAAAATGGTAAAGTGTAGCTACACTTGTTGCAAATAGGGAGGGGTGGGTGAATGGAAGGGAGGGGAGGGGAAGGGGGGAGAGGGGGGAAAACCAAGAT
>PVJO010017304.1:0-39563 GCA_004026905.1 Hystrix cristata | reverse complement strand
CCACCAACAGTGGAGGAGTGTTCCTTTTTCCCCACAGCCCCGCCAGCATTTGTTATTGGTTGATTTTCCCATATACGCGGTTCTTTCTGGAGTGAGGTGGAATCTTAACGTTGTTTTGATTTGCATCTCTCGAATGACTAGTGATGTTGAGCATTTCTTCATATATTTATTTGCCATTTTTATTTCTTCTTCTGAGAAAGAAATCACCAAAAGAGTAGGGCGAAAACCCACAGACTGGGAAAAAATTTTTGCTAGCTATCCATCAGACAAAGGTCTAACATCTAGAATATACAAAGAACTCAAAAAAATTAAACCTCCTAAATTTAAAGACCCAATCCAAAAATGGAGTCTATTTTTCAAGAGTTGAGATTTTCGTGGTTCTTCAGATGCTGAACATTTTGAAGTTACGTCTTGGACATTTTAGGTATTACATTATGGGACCTTGTATCCCATGGGAGATTTTTTTTTAATTGGGGATTGAACCCAGGGGGCCTTTGCACTGAGCTGCATTCTCAACCATTTTTATGTTTTATTACTTTTTATTTTGAGACAGGTTCTGACTAAGTCACTAAGTTGCCCAGGCTGGGCTTAAACTTGCAATCCTCTTGCCTCAGCCTCCCGGAGTGCTAGGATTACAGGCATGCACCACACATGTGGCTAATATTTTTATTTTAGCTTGTAATTTACATGACTAAATTTAGATCACAAATTCTGACCCGCTTTTGTGGATTGTGGCCCCAAAGCCAATTCAGTTTTCCAAACTTTTGTAGTGCTGTTCAGATCTGTCCCACATATGTTTTGCCCAGTGGCTAGTCTAGCGCCTGTTCTGATTGTTAGTTCAGTTACCATAATCTTTGGTATACTGTTTAGGGTTGGATCTGTGAGCAGGTTGGGGTGAACCCAAGCATCTATAAATAACTTTATGGAGTGTTTGTCTGAGCTTCTCCCTCTTCATAATCTCTGGTACTCTGAAGTTCCTTGGAGTTACCCTCTCTGCTGGCAAGAAATCTGGGTCTTATTACTCCTGTCATGTGCTTCCTGCAATTTTGTTCATGTCTGGGGCCAAGAAGCAGGAGGACAGACAGAAGAGAAAATAATATCATTGTGGGGTTGGGGGCCACTGTCTTGGGACCATAGCCATTCCAACCAGGGAGGCAGTTTCTCCCCTTTCTTGGCATTTTGAATATTCATGGGTAGTGCTTCCTTTACTGTCACTGACTGATCTGCCACAGTGGGTTTGCTTATGGGCTAATGTGTGAGAGAATGAAGGAAATTTAAAAAAAAAAGAAAAATGGTATTTTTCCTACTTTCTTTGAGTATTGAGAGGTCTATTTCCTGTTCTTCCTGGTGCTCTCTCCAGGCTGGTCTTGAACTCCCATACTCAAGTGACAACACATCCCACCCACTGTTGAGTTGCTGGGACTACAGGCCATATCACCTCCACACCAGGCTCTGTTTGGGTTTGGTAGCTCCGTTCAGCGGGAGAGAGTGAGCTGACTATGATTATTCTATGTTAACTGGAACTAGAACCTCCGTACTGTATAGGTCTCTCCCTCTGTCTGTCTATCTATCTGTATATCTATTCACAAATATTCAAAATGCCAAGAAAGGGGAGAAACTCTCTCTGTTTGGAGTGGCTGTGGTCCCTTTGGTGTGTATTTGTCAATATTCGCGTGAGACTTTTCCTGTCCTACCTGAGGCAACTACAATAATTACTCTTCTGATGTTTATTGCTGTAAAAGCAATCACTTTCAAACTTAGGATCATAACCTAAAACAGTATCATTTATTTTATTATCTCATAGGTTCAGGTATAGAGTAGGCTCAGCTAGGTGGTTTTTGCATGGAGGCTCATATTTACAGCAAGATGGTGACTTGGAATGAAATAACTTTAAAGTTCACTCATTCATGTTTATGCTTTTGGGTTGTGAACACTCAAAAAGTTGGGGCTCCTGTGGGATTTGCCTCTATTGCTAGTTGGATTCTCCAGCATAGCAGCTTCAAAGTAGCTAGATTTTCTTTACAGAGGCTCAGGGATCCAGAGTGAGTTGAGTCTGGGTCTCATAAGTCACATCTGCTGCCACATTCTATTCTTTACGACAATAGCAGAGGCCCACTTAAATTCAAAGGGGAGGGAATATGGATGGCACGATTTGATGGAGGGTGGTAAATTTCTGGGATTGGGAATATAGTTGTGGACATTTCAAAAAATATATAATCTGCTACAAGTACTAAGAAGTCTGTTTTTTTGTCGTTTTTGAGACAGGCTCTCGCTGTGTAGTTCAAGCTGGCCTTGAACTCACTACATAGTCTGGGCTGGCCTTGAACTCTCGGTGATCTCCCTGCCTCAGTCTCCTGAGTGCTGGGATTACAGGTGTGTGCTTTTTCCTGCCCGTGACTCCTCTCTCTTACATCACCACCATGCCTGGCAAGAAATCTCCTTCATTGCTCTCAGTGTGAGCTACAGAGACAACTTTTGTCTTTGACGTCTGGGAATGCAAGAGGGTGTAATAATATGATCCATATGACCAGTTTCCAGAAAACATGGATTTTAGTGATTTTTCCTGAAATTAGATCAAATTTTACCATTGTTGTGTAACTTTCACTGTGACCAACCAGATTTTTGCTGTTTGCAATTTCATGTGGAACTTGCAGGGGACTTCAAATCCTACACAGACTTTTTTCTTTTGGCAGGGACTGGGTAACAGCTTGGGGAGGGCGCATAGGGAAGGGCCCTGGCTAAAATCTAAATGAAGGGATTGCCCCACTATAAAGAAGGCACTAAGCAGTCTTGTTATTGGGTAGATTCCGATATTCCTCGGTTCTTCCCCTCCTCAAACAAAGAATTGAATGAGGGGGACAAAAAGTAGTTCTAAAGTTTTACTTAAAATTATAGAGGAAAGAAGAAAAGGAAAGTTGAGCATAAGGACAGAAACAGCAAAATGTGCATCCGGCCTAAAATGCACAGTAGGGGTTACCACAAAAAGGCATGATAGCCTTGGGGCTGGATATGCAGATACCATCTTCCACAGGAGAGAACAGGGAGAGCTCCTTCCCTAGAGGTGCTGTAGAAAAAAAAGGGTAGAGCTCCTGGTGCTATTCATAGTTATCTGGACTCTGTTCTCATGAGAGTTTTCTGATCCTGTGAGAAGAGAGGTGATTGGAATTTCGTGCCCAGGCTGACATCAGGTCAAGGCCATTCACCCAAGGTCATGTTCATCCTCCCAGCCAGGTCAGGCCACATCCTACTCCTACATCAGTCTTGGTAGAATGTTCACCTAGAGGGAAACCAGGAAGATTAGCAATGCTCTGAACAGCTCTTCAGGCTTCTTCAGTGAATCCTCTTAGAAAGGCAAACTCTTGTGGGAGAGAGGGAATGCATAGTTGGTAAGGATTTCAGAATGATTGGATAAACACTTAAGAACACAGTACTAAGCACAGTGAATTCAGTGATTATTTTGACCTCTCTTCTTCCTTTACCAAAAGAGCAACATGTGTATTGAAAATTTTAGTTCCTAAGATATATTCCATGAGGCCTCATCTTTCTGAGCCAGTGTTGTATTTCTATTGAACTGGGCTTGGTCTTGATATGATGAAGGTGATCATTGTGTATACAATGTACCAATACATGTTCTTGGTAAAAAAGAAAAAAAAGTCCATTGGTATCTTTGGCAAAATCCAAATGCCATCTTTGTGTGGATGTTTGCATGAGTTCTCCATTCTGTTTCACTGATTTATCTGTTTATCGATTTCCCAATTCAGCACCACACTGTCACAATCATTTCAGGCTTATTGTAAAATTGTTAATACTAACTTCATTTTTATGCAAAATTGTATTGTCTAACCTATTCCTGGCTTCTGCACATAATGTTTAAAGCTAACAACACAAAAGGAAAAAAATCATAAATTCATCTAACTAAAAACAGTCCAAAAAATTAATTGGTCTTTAATCTGTAATGTGATTGTATTGAAGCTATGTGTCTGTTTGGAGATCACATATTTACTATGCTGAATCTTTTTTTTTAAATGCTGAATCTTTCAATCCGTGAATGTTACATGTCTCACAATTTATTTAGATCTCTTATCTCTTTTATGTTCACTTTGTAGTGTGTGTGTGTTGCATTTTGTCTGCTAGATTTATGTCTCATTATTTAGTTTGCATTGGAAGTAAAATAAGTGTTTTTTAAAGCTGGAAAAAAAATTCAACCACAGGCTCCCTGGGCTACCAGGAAGTCAACATAAAAGGGTCATCAGAGTAATCGCCTCCAGCCCCTCCACCAATCCTGCTTTAGGGCCACTTGGTGCTCAACCGTCCAGAATGGCAAGTACTCACTTCCTTCTGGGTCAACCTTCTTTCCCAAGGGGCTTGGTTGCACCATCCAGTCTAAAAAGAGGGGGATATGGAGAAGCGGGAAGGCATGTAGGGAGGCAAATGGGGGGGTTTGATGCGATCAAAATTAATTCTGTTCATGTAGGAAAACTAAAAAGCAAAAAAAAATATAAGAACAAGCCATTCTATTCTAATCCAACCCCTTATCAGTCCATGAATTGAGCCAGACTACAGCAGAGGTTTGAATGAAGCCTAGCAGATTCTGGGAGTCCTACGAGATGGAAGGAAATGCTTGAGAAGATGAAAACAAGAACTACAGTGGGTAACACGCCTTCGCGGCTCTTTGGTTCCCTCAGGGCCCCCACTTGACCGGACCCAGGGCAGTTAACACTGGCGTGAGATCGAACTCTTCGCGGGGGCGCCAGAGTCAGGACTCGAGATCGCATGGCGAGCGAATCCAAGCTGATGCTCCAGCCTGGAGTGGAGGACCTCTGCAGTCCCTCTCAGGCAGCACGGCGGTGGCAGCCCAGGAACTGGCTCTGAGACCCCAGACGGCCGGGCCAGGTACGCCTGGACCGGGCGAAGAGCGAATACACGCGAAGGGGCGAGGGCGGGCCCGCAGCACGGAAGGCCACGACCGGCCCCGCCCGGGCTGCCGGGCCGGCACGCGGCGTGGCGCACGCGGCGGGAGAACGAACAGGTGCGCGGGCGGGGGGCGGTGCTTGGGGATCCTGCGCACTGCGCGCGCCCCTCCCCCCGCGGCTCCCGGCGCAGCCCCGGCCCGGCGCGAGCGGGAGGAGGAGCTGCGGCGGCCTCGGCCACTCGGGCAGGTCGGCGGCAGCGGGAACCGCCGACGGCGCGGGCTGCTGCTCCCGAGTGGACGAGGCGCGGGCGGCCCAGGGGCCATGGAGCCCGGTGACGCGGCGCGTCCCGGCCCGTGGCGGGCTGTCCGGGCGCTGCCGCCGCGGCTGCTGCTGCTGGCGCTGTTCCCGCTGCTGCCGGGTCGGGGGCTGCGGGCCGGGGCCGCGGCCTCCTCTGCTGGGGCGGCGGCTGAGGACAGTAGCGCCATGGAGGAGCTCGCAACTGAGAAGGAGGCGGAGGAGAGCCACCGGCAGGACAGCGTGAGCCTGCTCACCTTCATCCTGCTGCTCACCCTCACCATCCTCACCATCTGGCTCTTCAAGCACCGCCGGGTGCGCTTCCTGCACGAGACCGGACTGGCTATGATCTACGGTGAGTACCCCTGACGCGCCCCCGCCCCCACAGCCCCGGGGCGGCGCTGCGCCCTGCTCCCCCTTCACTTGCCAACGTGTTTCGTTTCTTTCGCGTTTCCTGCTGCGATGGTGTGGGTTCCCAAGGTCAACTGTCTGCATTCTCTGACTTTCTACAACCGTTAAAAAAAAAAAATTCCACCCCCTTTCGACAGTTCTTCACTGAGGACCCAGGAAAATGAAAGGCATAGAGATGGCCCGGTTCCTTCCCCCGTATTCTGTCTCTATTGTACCCCTCTCCATTAGTGCTCCCCACCCCCCGGTTCACCTCTACAGATGGTGTGTGTGCATGCAGAAGCTGGAGGTGGGTGACTTCCCAGGGCACCGTGCCACCCCCAGAGGATAGGCCACAGTCGGGTGGAGACCAGGGCTGAAGGTGTCTCATCTTGGGTATGGGGTGGCTGGTCCTCGTGGGTGCCACATCCAAGATCAGCCTAAGTGGATGCCCACTTCTGAGGTCTGTGTTCCCAGGTCTCTTGTTAATAAAGCCAGAGCATGAAGTGCTGTGAAAGGTGAGCGTGGTCCAGGACCGTGGTGGCACCATCATTTTAGGCCTAGATAGGGAGACAGGTACGTGTCTTCTTATGTTCCTGTGGGAAGTTATATCCAGTTACTTGCTTTGCTCAAGTGAAGAGGAGCTTTTGTGTTCCTGAAATGGTAACACGGAATGATTTTGAATATACGTTTATGAGTGTGTGGGGAGGAAAAGTAGTGGTTTTTACCCTGGAGTCAGCTTTCTTTTGTTGTTAAGGATGAGCTGATGCCACCATCCTTTTCTGGATTTAATAGGACACAAGGTGTTACATGCATGGTGGTCAGCAAATCTCATTAGTAATCTGAATCATCCCTCTTCCTCCTGTATGCCCCCCTCACTCCCTCATGACTCCAAACTAGAGCCATGCGTTCTCTTTTTGAGTTTAATTCGGTGGCATTAAAACCCACATTTCCATCCTCCAGTGAAATAGATGAACCACTTCAGGACTGTTCCCAAGAGGGAGCATTTTACTTTATCACTTATACTGGAAAGATCTCTCCACTCAATTTCCATCCAGGGCTCCCTGATAGAGGATGGAAAGCTGACACCTTAATCTTTAATGTGAAAATTACCCTTGATTCTGGGCCTTGCTTCTCTGGTTCTTGCTTAGTTGTTGACAGTGTGGGCTCATGGTTACCAGAGCTTTTCAAACTGCGTAAGGGGCAAGTGCTGTCAGGAACCCTCCAGTTTTGAAGAAGTAGTGTCCTGAACAGATTTTGAATTGGAATAGGACTAGGTGTAAAACAGAGTTGGTTGTTGCAAATTGTAGGACTTAGGGCAGACTTTGGCTTACAGAGCTGGCTGTTCTTGAGCCTTGTAGTTTGTGTCATTTGGTGACAGATGAGTGATGCCCGGGTGACAGGTAAGCCTGGAGCCTTCCTGCGCAGATAGTGAGTAGGAAATTGAAGCAGGTTGTCATTTCAGGTCATTGAGTTGAGCTACGTTACAAATAAAGACTACTTTTATATGTATATACATAGTCATGGAAATCAATTTATTTTTAAGACCCTAGACTCAACTACTTAAAGGAAATATGAAATAAGGGGTAGATTTGACAGGCTCATAAACACATGCTCAAGGGTTTGGAAAATAAACGGGGATTTAAAAAATACTTTTCTGAGGAGTACTCCATGTTTTTATTCTTTTTTTTTTTTTTCCCAGTGCTGGGGATCGAACTCGGGTCTTTGTGCTTGCAAGGCAAGCACTTTAACCACTGAGCTAAATCCCCAGCCCTAGTACTCCATGTTTTTAAGAATTCATTCATACCATATATTTTGAGGCTTTAAAAACGACAGTGGAATTTTCCTTTGCCAATAATGTACTTTTAAAACTCTCCTCAACCTTTTAGTCATTAGGGACATGCTCCTGTGTACCATTTTATTTTGTGGACAATCATGTTACAAATCTGGTTTACATGATGATGACTGAGAAAAGGTAACATCATCTCAGAACATTCCTGTGTAATTTGGTTGTGTGTTTTGGTGTCTTGGTGTTACTTTTAAAATGTACAGAGACATTTAGTTTGTCAATACTGTATATGATGTCTTAGGTTATGCCAAATACTGTTTTGATGCAGATTGTAATTGTTAGAAGACGTTATTTCTTTTTCTCTCAGGGATATTTTGACTTTTGTTTCAAGCTCCTCCCTTCTGAATTCTTATATTATTTGATTAATTATTCTTTGTATACTGAAGATTATTGAGATGGGGGCTCTGATACAAATTCAGTTTGACAATCTTTAAAACTTGCTACATTTAAAGCAACGTGATATACAACATGATATACATAGTGAAATGATTACTACAGTCAAACAAATCTTTGAACATTTAAGTGAATGCTGTACAAATTGTTTAGAACTTCTCTTTTTAAATAGTAAGAAATCATTTTATTTCTCGTATCAGTAGAGGAAGTGAGTAATCATCCTCTTGGTTCTGAGAAAATGTTGTTTAGTATCTACTGTGTGCTTGGTACTTGACTTAATTTATGGAGGCAAACAATTTAACTTTTAAATAGTTGGCAAATTGTTATTAATAAAGGAGTTCAACTGTGGATTTCAAAACTGTTTATGTGAAAACAATTTAAGAAAGTCTTAATTGCTGCCACTTTCTTTTTCTTTTTTTTTTTAATAGTGCTGGGGATCTCACCCAGCTCCTTGCATAAGCCAAACAGGTGCTGTACAACCGAGCTATACCCCGAGCCCTCTACCACCTTTCTATATTGAAGTGACATGTAAGTCTGAGTGGGGTGTCTTCAGTAGCTGCTATAGTCATAAAATATCCCTAGAAGGATGTGCAATAGACTATTAACATTGGTTTTCACAGGTGAGTGGGGCGGGGGCATGGGGAGAAGAGGAAGTAGCTGACTGCAAGATAGGAATGTATACCCTTTGGTACTTTCGTACACCGTATACCCTTTTGTGCTTTTTGATTTTTGAACTATGGAAGCAGAATCAACTAATCGTACATTCATGCCTCTGTTTTGTGTTGCTTATGATGACATTTTAAGGTGTTCCTCAAATCAGTTGACTCAATTTGATACCTACTTCTCCCTGTTTAAATCACATTATGTTGCAGTATCAATTTTCAGTGACCTTTCATTTGTTGATTCCACATAGAACTTCTGGAGCCCTGCGCCTGAGGTGGAAACAAGACAGGGAAAAGGGAAGAAATTTTTCTGCCCCTTGCCTCTTCCTCCTTTCTGTTTACCCTGTTGTCCCCTGGAAAGAGTTGATGTTCTTTTAGGAGTGGTATGTACAAATAGACCCAATACTAAGCTCTTGCTTGAGTGCAAAGGACCTGAAGACATTAAGAGGAGATGATGGTGGTGGTGGTGGTGGTGGTGGTGGTAAACGCTTAGCATGTGAATGGAGAGGAACTCTCCCATTCATCAAGGGACATTTCTAAGCCCTCTTCCCTGAAAACAGGCCAAGGCAGCTGAAAGGGAAGGTGGCCACAGACCTGAGCCTCCGGGGAAATTGAAAGCACCCCTCCACCCTGCCATGCCAGCTACAGGCAACTGGGCAAAGCACTACCTGATACCAGTCTGACCTGTTTTGTAAAACCAGGGAGCTCTCAGCTGGCTTTGTGTGTGATTAAGTGCCATCCTAAAGTCACTGGGCCCTGCATGTCTGTGCAGCAGAAATAGCAAGTGTTTGAGGCAGGGAAAGGAGGCATAAACAGACTGTGTCAGTTAATTGTGGTTCTTTCTCATGTGCACAGTAGTTCTACTTCCTCCATAATGTTTTTGTGACAACTGACATGGGTCCAAAATATCTTACTCTGCCACGCTAGCCCACCACCTGCTTCTCACTTCTCTTCCTCCACGCCTGTCAACTTTCTGAAGGACACATGGGTCAGCCCTTCTGGATTCTGTGCTGTGGGCTTATTATGCTCTCTTGCTGGCTTGGAGCTGGATTGCTAAGCGCAGCCCAAGAGCGGGCTTGTAGGGAAAGTCTGAAAGGGTCAGGTAAGACTTGCAGTAACGTGAAATTAACATTTGAGCCTGTGAGCAAACGCTTTGGAACACTGTCTTCCTGGTTCACTGGGAGTTCCCCTCACTGCTTTTTAAAGCTTCTCACTTTGGATCCAGCTTGGGGCAGCTCTGTATGGTCTTGCTTTGGTGCCATCTGCCACTAGGTTCAAATACTAGTCTTGTTCCTTATAAAGCTATATTGCATTGGGTAAACTCTCTGGGCCTTAGTTTCCTCTTTTAGAAAATGGAGTTAATGTTAGTCATCTTACAGTATTGTTGTATTTTTGAGATATCAAAAGGGTCAAGTGCAGTGTCTGGTACTTAAGCACTTGGTAAATATTAGTTCCTGTTCTCACTTTAGACTTTGTGATTCTTTGGCAAGCTTTACTTCTTGAGGTTCGTTCGGTAGAGGCCTGCTTGTAATTTTAAAGTGCATTATGACACAGTGAGTAGGAATGAGTAGAATGGCATATGTTTGGTGAGCTGGTTATTAGTACTTAGAGAAATGTACAATATATCTATCATCCCCTTTTATCCAGCAGTTTCAATTCTTGCACTTTATCTTTTAGAAACATTTGTGTTAGGATATTAAATTATATGGGCAGCAATATTTGTTGCAGCAGAAAATGTTGCAGTACTCATGGGGGGGGACTGGGTAAGTGACAGTACATTCTCCTTAAGGAATACTATGCAGCTGATAAAAAGAGGTCTTTTGAGATGGCTTTCAAGGCAACTGTCCATGTAAGACTTATGGAAAAAACAGAGTGCAGAACATTACATGCTTTTTCTGGAGGGATATTCAAGTTTAAAATAGGTTGTCTTTTGGGAGTAGGACCAGTTGTTGGGAGAGGAGGAAGGAGATGGTGCTTCTGTTTTTGTATTCTTCTGAATGGCCTGACTTTTCTTTCTTTCATGCTGGGAATCAAACTCAGGGCCTTACGCTTGCTAGGCAAGCACTCCACCACTTGAGCTAAATCCTCAGCTTGAATTTTCTTTAATACTGATACATTACTTTTTTTCTTTCATTTTTGTAGTGTTGGAGATCAAAACTAGGGCCTTGGGCATATTAGGTAAATAGTCTACCACTGAGCTACATTCCCAGCCTGTTACTTTTGCAATTTAAACACTTTTAAAATAAAGCAAATAACTTATGCAACAAAATAATGCTTTAGAAATACGAGTTATGTGGTTGGGTAACATTTTCCTTGGATGCTAAAATATTCTTTTGAAATAATCTCTGAACATAAAAAATACTTTTGTTTATCTGAAAGTTATAAGTGGGTGTGAGGTGTTTGTGTCTTAAAAATTACAAAAATTACTTTCCTGAAAGTATTTATTAAAACTTTTAAAGGTTTACCTTTTTGAAATATTATAATTAGAAAATCATCATTTTGCCATCCCCTACTAATAGCTGATTTAGACAGGGATTTCTAGTGACTTCTAGATCCAGAGTAAAATGTTGGGGAACACAGTACTTGCATGGTGCTGAGTATCACCCCGCAGCCTGTTTGCCTACTGCAAAGGAAGCACGTTCATCTACAGGGAGGGTTTGCAGTCACCATCTCATTACCAAGCCATCAGATTTATCCTTACTCCTCCTGGGACTATCTGTGATGTGATAAGGAATTTAACAGTTTTACCTATGTAGTATTCTTCCCCCTAAACGTTTAATCTGAATCCATTCATGGAAGTAGACACACCTTCTAGTTTACAAGAAGTGCAGGGGCTAGAGAATCAAGTTATAAAACACTATGAGAAAGCAATCAGTCAAATCCAGAATGTGCAGCAGTCTTCAAGTCTGTTCTCTTCAGGAAGTCATTATCAAGGGAAACAGGCAGGGTGGGTATTCTAGATTAAGGGAGACCAGAGACATATAACCAAATGTAGCACAGGAAACTTGATTGGTTCTTGGATTATGAAAATGAGGTATAAAAGGTGTTTTGGGGACAGTTGTGGATATTTGAATGTGAACTGGGTATTTGATGATGCAGTTTTAGGGAATTACTATTTTTCTTAGGATAATCAAGGTAACGTAGGAGAACATACTCATAGAGATGCAGGCTAACTTGGGGTGTAGTGCTGATGTATACAAGTTTTCAAAAAGTTCCATCAAAAATACACATACCACATTATATAGGGAAAATAAATGGTGCAACGCACTAGTAATCGCTAAATCTAGGTGGTGCACAAAAGAGTATGTATTACACTCCTGTCTCAACATTTATGTATGTTTTAAAATTTTTTTATTAAAATACATTGGGGAAGAAGTTAACCTTTCTGTTAACTTGTTAGCTGGTAACTTGTTAGCCTCGCTGTCTGAAAGGTTGTACAAGTGAGACTGCATACCTCATGTCTATTACTCTCCCTAAACTATTTCTGGTACTTATTAACACTGATATTAGCTTACAGGAGATGATGTTAGACTTCCCTATCTTAAGAATCAGCAACATCTTTTTAACTTCATTTTTGAAATTTTCAAGCGTGTGTCTTTTTAAAAATTGACTCTGTTTCACTTATAAGGGAGACCTTTTTGATTAAAACTTGTTCCTTGGCTTTTAATCAGTATAGATATTCATGTTAGCTTAATCCTAGTTGTTAAATCAAGCCTATAGTTCAGTGATCTAACATAAGAGAAATCCACGCTCTCCACATTGTGATTCTGGGACCATGTGTCTTTCATCTTATGGCTTCCCTATTCCTGGGGTTTGGGATCCTCCCATTCCCCTTTGATGAATAAGGAAAGAGAAAGAAGATCATATGGAGAAGATACATGTGCTGAATGTTGCTTGCCCATTTCTGCTGGATAGAATTTGGTCATAAGTCTGCTCTAACTGGAAGGGAACCAGGGAAGTGTAGTGTAGTTGGAAGAAGAGGAATAGGTTTGGAAAGCAGCAGTATTTGATGGGTACTTTGTCATACCTAATCCAGAAAAGAGAAATAGGTAGTAGGATTTGCATGTGATTAGCTTTTTTTCATGTTGGTTGTTGATAAACTATACCAGACATAGTGGTGAATGTCTGTAATCTCAGCTACTGTGGAGGCAAAGGCAGGAGGGTCTGGGGTGTGGGCTAGAAATTTAAAACATTATCAGGAGTTTGGTTTTTTGCATGCTGAAATTATAGACTTAGTAATGTAAAGTTTTAAAAATGGACTTTTTTTTTTTTGGTGCCGGGGATCGAACTCAGGGCCTTGTGCTTCCTAGGCAAGCACTCTAACCACTGAGTAAATCCCCAGCCCCCAAAATGGACTTTTTAAGAGCAGTTTTATGTTCACAGAAAATCGAGCAGATGGTAGAGATTTCCTATATATTTTATAACCCCAAACATGCACATCCTTCCCCATTATCAGCATCCCCCACTAGAGTGGTACATTTTTTTTTTTTACGGTTGATAAACCTACATTAACACAACTTTATAACCCCAAATCCATAATTTGTATTAGGTTTCATTTTTAGTGCTATCTATCTTGTGGAGTTGGATAAATGTATAACGATGAAGCCACCATTTTTATATCATACAGAGTGCTTTTACAGCCCTAAAAATCCTCCGTGCTTTGCCTATTCATCTCTTTGTCTCCCATCCCATCTCCCCCTCTCCTGGCAGTCAACCACTGATCATTTCACTGTCTCTGTAGTTTTGCCTTTTCATATAGTCAGAATCGTACTAGATGAGCCATCTCAGGTTGGCTTAGCAATGTGCTCCATATTCTGGATGTGTCACAGTTTACACCCACCTACTGAAGGACATCTTGGTTGCTTCAAGTTTTGGCAATTACAAATAAAAATATTTAAGCTTTCACCATTCAAATACGTTCACTATGTTTTTCTCTAATGAAAAAAAAAAGAGTAGAAAAATAGCAAGTGTTTATTGAGTACCGTTTAGAATATTCAGGCACCACGTTAAATACTCTGCATACTTCGAGCCATTTAACCTCCACATCAAATGTATGAAGACCTTTGTGTTGGTCCCATTTTTCCAGATGAAGTAATTGAAACTTAGGTCAAGCACCTCCTTTGTTCAGAGTCACAAGTTTGAAATTGGAAAGTGAAGATCTATTAAGGGATCGGATCATTATGACTTAGGATATATTTGGCCAGGATACAGTAGACCCTGAATACTACCCCATTATCTGTTTCCAAGGGATATCTGGGGGAAATCAGTGCCCAGAGTATAAAACAAAGCAAAGCGACCCTTTGCCCCAACTCCCGTGCAGAACTGTGTGGACCGAGACTGGCCAGCATGGAAGCCTTGGTTTTCCTACACTAGCTTGGTCTGAGGGCCTTAGACCCAAATGCAAGCGAGAAGCCTGCTCATTTTCAGTCCGAAGATCACATTCCAGGTGCTTCTTCAGTGGTATGACAGAAGGCTACTGTTTTAGGGGGAGAATGTTTACACATGTTCAGAGTGGCTGTGCCAGGCCTTCTTGGTGTGACTAGTGGCTTAAAAACTTTCTCGTCACTAGACTTCACTATCTGCAGGTGGGGCCTGTGGAGCTTTCCTATCTCTCTACTCTGACCCTGCTAGTCGTGATGAGCATATCACAATCTTCTGGTGGGCTTTTACAAAATACATTAAAATGTAAGCCTTGGGCAGGCAGGGTTATCTGTCTTGTATTTGCTGCTGTGGCCTCAGCCTCAGAACAGCTCCTGATGTATTGTAGGTGCTCCACAAATACTTGTTTAATGCATTCTATTCTGTCAAAAAATAAGATACTATAATGCCACTTAGCATTAAAGGACCTTCCTTCTTTTTCCTCAGATGCACACTGAGGGTGAAGCTTCTGAGAAGGGAACCTTTGTGTGTGAAAACATCTGCCTGAGTGGTAGTGGACTCTTTAAGGAGGGAAATAAAGGGTTAGGTGAATGTGTAACTATGCATTTTTACAGAAAATTATGTGTTTGGCCAATAAGCTAATGATGATTTTTTAACTTCTTTTTCTCTTTTGGTAAAATGTATATAACTTAAAATGACCATTTTAACCATTTTAACCGTGCAGTCCAGTAGCATTTATGTCATTCACAAAGGTCTATGACCATCACCACTATTTCAAAATTTTTTCACTGCCCCAAGCAAAAACTTTGTATCTTTAAGCAATAACTGCCCATTCCTCCCTCCCTCAGCCCACAAAATACTTTTTGTCTCTATGAATTTGCCTGTTTCTAGATATTTCATGTAAGTGGGTTTCTGTACATCTATATATATATTTTAAAAATCTGGCTTATTTCACTTAGTACGATATTTTCAAGGGTAATTGTTATGATCTAGATCTAAAGTGGCCCCTGAGGCCTCATGTGTGTGTAAGGTGATGGGATTGTGGGGGCGGTACAGCTGACTTGCTGTTAGGTGAGGTCTGGTCAGAAGAGGTAGGTGGGTCCTGGGGGGCATGCCTGGAAGGGTATATTCCAGGCTCTTCCCTTGGCTCTCTGCTTCCAGCCTACCATGACCTGAGCAGTCTTCTTGGAGCCAGCCAACTAAGGACTAAAAACATGAGCCAAAAGAAACCTGTCCTCCTTTAATTTGTAATGTGGATTATCGTGCCCCAGTGACAAGGAAAGTATGTCTGTCATCCATGTTGTATAGCACCATTCCTTTTGGTGACTGAATAATGTTCGTATACCATATGTCATTTTGTTTCTTCATCAGTTGATGGATATTTGGGCTGTTATAAATTATGCTGCTATGAACATTTATATACAAATATTTGTTTAAGTCTGTGTTTTCAGATCTTTAGAGACTGTACCTAGGGATGGAATTGCTGGGTCATATGGTAATTCTTTGTTTGACTGTTTTTTTTGGGTTCTGGGCATCGAACTCAGGGCCTTGTGCTTGCTAGGCAAGTGCTCTACCACTTGAGCTAAATCCCCAATCTCTTGTTTGACTTTTTGAGTAACTGCCAAACTGTTTTCCACAGCATTGCGCCATTTTGTATTCCTACCACAATGTACAAGGGTTCCAATTTCTTCACATCCTCTCCAATACTTGTTTTTTTTCTCAATTAAAAAATTATAGTTACATTAGTAGATATAAAGTGGCATCTCAGTGTGTCTTTGATTTGTATTTCCCTAGTGACTAATGATGAGCATCCTTTTGTGTACTTATTGGCCATTTGTATATCTTATTCAGTGAAATGTCTATTAAAGTCCTTTGCCTATTTTCACATTGGGTACTTTGTTGTTGTTGTTGTTTTTGTTATTGAGTCATAGGAATTCTTAGTATAGTCTGCCTATTAATCCCTTTTCAGATCTGTGGTTTGCAACTATTTGCTCCTATTCTGTGAATCGCCTTTTCATTGTGTTGGTAGTGTCTTTTAATGTATGATCCTATCTGCAGGGAAAAACCCATCCTAAAACTAAATAGTATGCAAACACTTCACTCCTGTATGTCTCTACTTGTATCCTTTTATATTATTATTGTCAAAATTATATGTTTATGCATTGTATGACCATTAACATAGATTTGGAATTACTGTTTTTCTGTATTTGCCATTTTAATCATATAGGAAAAAAGGAGTTACAAACCAAAAGTTTTTACATTTACCTGTTATTTTTAAACCAGTGATCTTTATTTCTTCATTGTGGCTATCTAGTGTCTTTTCATTTCTTCAGCCTGAGAAATCCTAAACAGTTTTTGTAGGGCAGGTGTACTAGTAATTACGCTTAGCTTTTCTTTTATCTGAGAATTTCTTAACTTCTTCATTCTTGAGGGATCATTTTGCCAGATACAGAATTCCTGATTCACAGAGTACAGTTTTTTTCCCCCCTTTCAGCATTTTAAAGATACCATCTCACTTTCCTTCTGGCCTGTGGGGTTTCTGCTGAGAAACCAGTTTTCATATAGCAAAAAAGAATTCCTTGTATATGGCAAATCGTTTCTCTTTGCTACTTTAAAGATCTTTCTCCTTGTTTTCCATCATGATGTTTGATTATAGCGTTTTAGTGTGGATCGCTTGGAGTTAATCCTGCTTGGAGATTCTTGAGCTTCTTGGATGTATACATTCATGTATTTCATCAAATTTGGGAAGTTTCCAGCCATTATGTCCTCAAATAGTCTTTTTCTTTCTGCTTCTGGAATTTTCATAGTGTAACTATTGGTCAGCTTGGCGTTGTCCTACAGGTCCCTTATGTTCTGTTCATTTTTCTATATATTTCTGTTTCTCAGACTTGATAAGGTCACTGTCTTATCTTGTAGTTTGCTAATTCTTTCTCTGACTGCTCAAATATGGTGGTCAGCCTCTGTAGTCAATTTTTCATTTAAGTTACTATACTTTTCAAGTCTAGAATTCTATTGCTTTTTATAATTTCTATCTCTATTGATGTTCTCACTTTATTTAGACATTGTTTTCCCGATTTGTCTTTGATCATGGTTTCCTTTAGTTCTTTAAGCATATCTAAGGCAGCTGGTTTAAAGTTTTTGTTTAATATGTCCAGTGTCTTGACCATCTCAGAGATGGTTTCTCTTCATATTTTTCCTTTAAATGGGCCATACTTTCCATCCAATTTAGCTGCAGGTTTTTTTCTACCTTATAGTGTTCTACAATGTCTGCTGCTTTTCTGCCATGAGTGGGTGCCTGGGTAGGTGATCCGGGAGTGAGCACCTTAAGTCATTCCTTTGGGTAGCTGCCAAAGATGTTAGAACAAATAAACAGAAAAATTCTGGTAGGGTCTGCTTTGCTGTCTCAGAGACCATTGACCAGGGTCCTACACTGGGAATGTGGGCTGCTGTCATTAAGTCTGCTGATGAGCTAGGGAGGGATGAGATAAGGGCAAGTAAAATGCCACAGAAATACATTTCAAAGTTGCCTTGTTCTCGCTTCGGTGTTCACTGGCTTGCTGTAAACCACTGACTGTTTTCCAGAGTTCTGGCAAAGTTGGTTTGACAGTCTCTGCTTGTTTTGTAATGTTTCTGTGGAGGGGTGGGAGTTTGGAGCTGCCTATTTGGCTGTTTTACTCCTTACCATATGGAATTTTAAAAAATTAAGATTCTGTATATTTTCAGAGGTACTGCAGTCTACAGGGAAGAGCAGTGGTAAGCCTTATTTTGTTAAACTTGTTTAACATGTTGCTAAGATAGTAATGTTCAGAAGGTAGTCTGTTAAATTTTACTGTAGGCTCCTGTTACATGTTTTTCTTTTTTCCTGAGAAGCTAGAAAATGAGGAACTTCTAATTAGGGGTAAGTTTAGATTTTTACTCAACAAATTTTCTCTTCTTACCCCCATCCACATTTACCCCTAAGACACATTGATACATTTATATCAGATTGTCTTGGGTTATTAAAAGGAATGATTCTTAGGTTTCTATCATAAGAGTAGAACTAATGAGGGATAGCAGAGACTGCAGTTACTTTTTCCAGTATCCATTAGTCCTTTCATTATCCTAGTAGAACTCTCATTTTCAGCTCAGCGTATAGCTGTGCAACGAGGACCCAACACTTCCAGATTTACCTTGCAACTAGGTGTAGTCATGTGACCAAGTTCTAGCCAGAGGTAGAAAGAGAAGTGTTGCATGGGGTTTATATAAAGTATCCTTAAAAGGCAAAGTGGCCTCCTATTATGTCTTGTTTGCTTCTTAGACTATGGATATAATGGCTAGAGCTCTAGCAGCCTTAAGGGATCGAGATAGCCTTGGGAATGCAAAACTTCTGACAGTGCAATAAAATGGATGGCGCTGAAGTCTCTGACACCATAGAGCTTCCATACCGGTCTTGGTCTGTATACTTTATACTTCTTAGCAGAAATGACTCTGCTATTTGCAGTTGAACCCAATGGAACTGAACCTAACTTTTACACCAGCCCCCAAGTTCCATTTGGAATGTGAATGTGACACACAGGTCTGTTTGGAGGACCCAATGCAGATGTTCATACCTACTATGGATGTGGCACTGCTTGGGGTGCTAGGAGAGGCTGAAGAGTAGATGGTAGAGGTCCAGAGAAAGAGGTTGAGAAAAGAGTTCAGATTTAAGGTGCCACTTATATTTGATAACCATTTTGGATGCCTGACAACCACCCATACATTAGGTGACTTGTTAGAAGGGCTCAGGGAACCCAGAGACAATTGTACTCATGGCTAATGACTCATTACAGAGAAAGGAGACATAGCAGGATCAGTGGGGTAAAAGACATGATGAGTGGAGTCTGGAAGAGTCTAGAAGTAGGCTGCCAAAGTTCTTCTGTAGGAGACTGGGAGTGAGGTTGCACAGAACAACTTTTCTCTAGCAGCTAAATGCAGCAGCACATACTCAGTGTTTTTGCTTAGTGAAGCTTGCTTAAGACTGGCATTTTTATTGGGGGCTGCACAGGTACTCTGACTGAAATTCCTGGTAGAAGGAAAGCAGATATTTGCTATAAATTGCATTGCAAAAACAATCTAAGTAGACTGGTACAGCAGAATTCATTGTTCTGGGCATGCAAAACATCCTATCAACTGATAGTTTAAGGCATATACAAAGGCCAGGTTCCAAGGAGCTGTTGCAAGGATCAGTCATGCAAGCAGATCCTCTTGGAGATAACACATCAGGCTTGGTGTGTTAATGTTTTCTTGCAGAGTAACAAGTGCTGTCAACTGCTTGTTAGCTTTTGGTGTTCTTGAGGCTTCCTTAGTTTTTTTATGGACAGTCTTTTTTAAAGCATCACTCTTTTAGATTTATTAATTTTATCTTTAAAGTGATGACAAGTAAATTAGATTTTTCTGCTTTTACAAATTTTGAAATATGTGTAGATATGTGTAACAAACACCACAACCAAGGTGAAGCCTAGTTCTGTCACTCTGAACAATTGTGTCATGCTATCAACCTACTTGAGCAATCACTAGTCATTTTTTATTGCTATAGTTTTGTCTTTTCAAGTACGTTATATAAATGGAATCATATAGTATGTGACGTTTTGGGATTAGCTTTTCACTCAGTGTAATGCCTTTGGGATTCACCCTTGTTTTGGCCTGTGTCTGTAATTAGGTCATTTTTATTGCTGTTCAGGATCGCATTTTATGGCTATACCATAATTTGTTTATCTACTTGCCAGTTGAAGGATGTGAGTATTGTTTTCAATTTGGTGATTATGAATAGGGCCATTGCAAGCATTAATGTACAAGTTTTTATTTGAATGTAAGTTTTCATTTTTCTACGGGCTGGAGATGGATTGGAAATCCCAGGAATGGGATTGCTGGGTCATGGAGTAAGCATGTGTCTAACTTCATAAGAAAGTTGCTAAACCCTTTCCTGGATCAGGGTTACATTCTATCTAGCATGTGAAGGAGTTCCAGTTGCTCCACATTCTTTTCAGCGTTTAGTATTGTTAGTAGTTTTCATTTCCTACTTAGAAAAAAAGTGCAGTATGCTGCCACCATTCTTTAATTTTACATAAACGTGCTCTTTGAAGCTAAAGCAAATCTGACTGGTTTTCCATGTGAAAATAAAACATAAAAACTGTTCTTAGAGTTATTTCTAAACAGAACTTGTCTAATCCTAATGTAAGAGAAATGAATATGATGATCTATATTTAATAAATTTTTTCCTATGGTAAATTTCAAAGCATGGAACAACACAAAGCAGAACATCACATTCTGCACCAAAGAAGATCTCTGGATCTTCTTGCTATCCTTGACAGTGTGCAAACAGCAGACTTTGCAGCAACCAGTTAGATTGTATTTCCCTGATGTTGGTTGTATGCTCTTGGGGAAATGTCTTCTGGACAGGTGAAAAAGTGTGACACCATCAGAGCACAGACAGCCTTGAAGCCTTTGCTGCCCTCTCTTGTGATGCTTTTTCAGCATTCTTTCAATCAACATCAGTCTGGAGTTTCCATGGCTATGCTCAGGATTGTCCTTCCTGAACAGGATGTAGGAGTTCAGCACTGTAGTGTTTAAAAGGTGGCAGACTTTCAGGGTGATGTTGGGACTGTACACTGCAGCTGCAAGTGCCACCACCCTTGCCACCGTTGAGTATTGTTGGAGTAAATGGGAAATATAGGTGAACCATTTTAATAGAGTGTAGTGGTATCTTATTGTAGTTTCAATTTACATTTACCTGATTTGAGCATATGTTCGTGTGCTTATTTGCCACTCACATATCCTCTTTAGTGAAGTGACCTTTTAAGTCTTTACCCATTTTCTAAGTGTATAATTGGTTTTCTTTGAATTTTGAGGAGTCTTTGTACACTCTGGATGCAAATCCTATGTAAGATGTGTAATTTGCAAATATTCTCTCCTAGCTTATAGTTTTATTTTTCATCTGAAGTATTTTTTAGAGTTAAACTTTAAAATTTGATGCAGTTGAATTAATCAACATTTTCTTCCATCAGTTGTGCTTTTGGCATCATGTCTAAAACCTCTTTACTAATCCCAGGTTAAAAAGATTGTTTCCTTTGTTTTCCTCTAAACATTTTATGCTTTTGTATTTTATGTTTAGATGTATAATTTATTTAGAACTAATTTTGTAGAAGGTATGATGTTTATGTTGTGATTCTTTTTTTAATGTATGGATGTATGGATGTTTCTAATATTTTTGTTGAAAAGATGACTGATTTATGTTTGCAACATTGTCAACAATCAATTGCCCATATTTATGTGGCTCTATTTTTGGATTTTCTACTATATTCCCAGATCTATATATCTAGCTCTTTGATAATACTACATTATTTTTCTTGCTGCAGTGTTATAGTATGTCTTAAAATTAGGTAGTGCAAGTTCTCCAACTTCACGCATTTTCTGGATTGATTTATCTGTTCCAGTTTTTTACCTTTCCATGTAAGTTTTAGAGTCAGGTCATCTCTCTCTGTAAAATGTCTTGCTAGTGAATTGATTGTGACTTGTGTTGAGATATATTTCACATAATATATAATTTATTCATTTAAAGTGTACAGTTCATTGGTTTTTAGTATATTCAACATTATGCAACCACCACTAAAACTAATTTTAGAACATTTTCATTACCCCAGAAAGAAACCTTGTATACTTGAGCAGTGACAACTAATCTCCCAATCTCTCTAGCCACCCCTCCACTTTCTGTCTCTATGGATTTACCTACTATGGACATTTCTTAAATGCAATCATATGATATGTGGTCATTTGTGACTAGCTTTTTTCACTTAATATGAAAGGTTTTCAAGGTTCATTCATTTTATAGTATATATCAAAGCTTCGTTTTTAATAGCAGAATAATATTTCACTGTGAATCTACCATACATATTTTACTTATCCCTTATCAATTGATGGACATTTGAATTGCTCTACTTTTCGGGTATTATGAATATTCATGTAAATTTTTTTGTGTGAATATAACTTACTGCTTTTTTTTGAAATACATTTTCATTTTCTCAGGTATATACCTATGAGTGAAAATTTGGGGCATCTTTTTTAATATAAATTTTATTGGTACATTTTAAATATACATAATGATCACGCTCATCATAGGGATTTTGTGAAAAGAAAAGAAAATGGGGCATCTTTTTAAAGTACTTATAGGAGGCATGCAATTGGATTTTGCTTTTTCAAAAATTTACTCAGAAAATGTCTGCCTTTTATTGGGGTGTTTTGACCATTTACGTGTTATGTGATTATTGCTATTATTAAATTTGAGACTGTGATTTTTTTTTGGCAGTCTTGGGAAATCAAGCCCAGGGCCTCACACATGTTAGGTAAGCACTTTACCACTAAGACACATACCCATCCCTTTTTTCTTGTTTTATTTTGAGATATGATCTTGCAAATTTACCCAGGCTGGGCTTGAACTTGAGATCCTCCTGCCTCAGTCCACCAAGTAGCTAGGATTGTAGGCATGCACCACTGGGCCTGGCTAAGTCTGTGATCTTTCTGTTAGCCACAACTCATTGTTTTGTTTTTCACTTGTTGCTTCAGGATTTATAGTATACATCTTTATCAGTCTATCTTAAAGTGATGTAGCGTTTACTATGAGAATTTTATGATAGCATGCTTTCATTTCTTCCCCCTAAGCCTTTAGGTTGTTTTTTTTAAATGCATTTTACTTTCACTGGTTATAAACCCATAATCCATTGTTACTACTTTTGCTTAAACAGTCAGGTATCATTTAACTTATAACAGAAAAATCTTACATCTGCATATGTATGGACATTTCCAATGATTTTTAATTTCAGTGACCCTTATTTCTGTCTGATATCATTTTCCTTTTAGCAGAAATAAGGGGCACTGAAATAAAAATCATTAGAAATGGTGTCTAGAATTCTAGACTGCTGGGTCTAGAATTCTAGATTGATTTTTTTATTTCTTCATTTCTTGTTCCATTATCTTGTTTACATTGTTTCTGATAGAAGCCTAATGTTGCCCTTATCTTTATTCTTCTTTGTATAGGATGTAATTTTTCTGACAGTTTTTAAGATTTTCTGTTTATCATTGTGAGTAATTTGATTATAATTTGCTTCAGTGCAATTTTCTTCATGTGTTTTGTGTTTAAGATTTGTTGGACTTGGATGTTCCTGGAGAACATACTATTAAGTGAAATAAATCAGACACTTATTAGTACACATCGAATTGTTTCTCTGATATGAGAAACCATAAGTGCAAATAAGGACAAAGAGGTAGAATAGATATTTTGTTTAAAAAAGAAAAAAGAGAGATAGTATTCAAAAGAGAGAACTAGATAGGGAAAAGGGGGATAAAGAAGAAGGTTAAAAGAAAAGTAAGATGAAAGGGGAAAAAATGGTAAAGTGTAGCTACACTTGTTGCAAATAGGGAGGAGTGGCTGAATGGAAGGGAGGGGAGGGAAAGGAGGGGAAGAGGGGGGAAAACCAAGATGTATCATGTACAGGTACAAAATAACCATGTTGACTATGAGCATTATGTATACGATGTACCAATACATGTTCTTGGTAAAAATAATAAAAAATTAAAAAAAAAAGATTTGTTGGACTTGTTGGGTCTGTGGTTTTATAGTTTTCATTAAATTTAGAAAAATTTTTGCTAATATTTTTTCTGTCCTTTCTTTCACCCCTTCAAGAACTCCAGTTACTTACATATTACATCATTTCATTGGGGTCTTTTGGATGGTTTCATTTTGGATGGTTTCTATTGCTGTGGCTGCCAGTTAATTTACCTGTTCTTCTATAATGTCTAATCTGATTTTAATCCCAGAGTATTTTTCATCTCAGACATTGTAGTATTTATGCTCAGAAGTTCCATTGGATCTTTTGAAAATCTATATTTCTGCTCAAGTTTTTGGATATATGGAATATATTATTTATACCTGTTTTAATGTCCTTCTCTGCTATTTCTAACATTTGAATCAGTTTTACTTAATTGGTTATTCTACCCAAAGCCTTGTGAATTGTGACCTTTTCCAATCTGGCTAGTAAGGACAGGTACTACTCCTGGCCCTTTGTGAGTTTCTGGAGTTGTTCCCTAATCCTTTCAGATTGTTACAGTACAGATGCTAGTCTCTCCTGAATACCCGAGGGAGAGACCTTCCAGGTATTCTCCAGGACTTTCTCTCTGTACAGGTTTCCTTTCTGGTACTTTCTCCTGTGAATGTTAGCTGCCTTAGTATCCAGACTTGCAGCTTTCTTAATTCTAGAAGACTTCGTCTCAGTTTCCCTTCTCTTTTCTGTGGTCTGAAATCTCTGTCAAGCAGTAAACCGGGAAATCACAAGGCTCACCTTTTGTTTTCCCATCTCTCAGGGACCACTATCTTTCATTGCCTTATGTTTACTGTCTTGAAAACTGTTATTTCATGTATTTTTGTTGTTGTTTTGGGCATAAGGATGACTTCAGTCCCTGTTTCTGTCTTGTCGGGAAGTGAAAGTGGAGTTTTGAGCGCTCTTATTTTTGTAACCCCCATACACATATAGCCTGTCCTTTGATATTTATTTTTCTTGAACTGTGGGCTTTGTGTGTATCTGTGTGTTTATGCAGTCAGGCGTGTTTCCATACACAGAGACACACTTAACACAAACCTCCCACAGACTATCTTTTTCTAGCCTAGGACTCTTGGCTGTTGTACATTTTTGATACTGAGTGACCTGGGGAAAGAAAAGATTTCATTCATTAATAGAGTAGGCTGTGAATGAGCCAGGATGATTCTCTTTAGTAGCATAAATAAGAGAATTGTCTATTTTCAATGGCAGTGTTGTGCAGATTGTTTATGATGGCACCAAAGAGAGACACAGACAAGATGGTAATACTATAGTGATTTTTATCCATGGCTGGGAAATCTGGTAAAGGGTAGAGATCTGATATGGCAGATGAAGTCCTCCCAGTTCAGTCAGAAAAAAAGAAGCAGGTAGTTTAGTAGGAAGCAACTGGTAGTAACCATGATTGTTAATCTCAATTGTCAACTTGATTGGCTTGAGAGATACTTAGATTTGTAAAGCACACTTCTAGGTGTGTCTAGGTGGGTAATGAGTCCATGACCCTGGAGACTATAGTATCTAGTCCCTGGCCCCTTTCTCTGTGGGTACTCTTCCCTGCTCTTTGCTTCCCAGATGCTACGACTTAAGCAGCTTTCTTCCACCATGTTTCTGCCTTGGAATCAGCTGACTATGGACTATGAAACCGTGAACCAAAGTAAACCTCTCGTCCTTTAAGTTGTGGGTATTGGGTATCGTGTCCCAGCAACAGGAAAGCGGACCAATGCAGTAACTAAGGCATTAGAAGAACCAAGAGGCCCAATACAGTATGTTGAAGTAATCTAGAGATGAGTAGTAGTAGGAAGCCATTATCATCCCTTGGACTAACACAAGGCAAAGGTAGAGTTTATTACCAGAATCCAGGAACACAGTCACCGGGCAGGAATTGGAACCATTGTGGGGGCTGTCCAGTAGAGCATGGAGACAGGGCTGTCTCGTGGGAGCTTCAGTCATTGAGAACATGTAGCTACTACCTGAGGTGGGGAGGGGAGAGGGAGAGAGAGAGAGAGAGAGAGAGAGAGAGAGAGAGAGAGAGAGAGACCGACCAACCTTGGCTTCTCCCTTTCTTCCACCGTCTAGTCTCTCACCTGTGTTTTTCGTGGGCTGAATTTAACTAGTAACCACTTGAGAGGAGACCTGGAAATGTAGTTTGCAGGCATCACCATGCCTCTTACCCTCCCCTTCCTCCATGTAATATGTAGTAGAACAAGAAAGGACAGAAAGTAGATCTCAGGGCACTTAGGCCCAAGTCTGGTGTGAAGATCTACCCTCACACTGAGTGCATATTCATGTGTGCAGTCTATCCAATATCTGGATATGGTACGGAGGAGGGGGGAGGTTGTGTGGTCAGGGTCAAGAAGATCCAACATCCCTATCAGCAAACTCGTAGGATGGGGAGGAAGATAGGTGCGGATGCACAAGCTGGAGCTGCTTTGGCAGTATAGGTCTAAAGGACAGGATGAGGCAGTTAGGGTAAACAGTTGTTTATGTTTAAAATATTAAGCATATGCATTAGAAAACCTCACATGAGCTATTTTGTAAGCTTATGTATCAATGCTGTTTTATTGAATTCATATATAATATTTAGGGAGAGGAGGTGACGGGAGGTGGTTTGTAGTGTGATATTGTAATTTACACGTTAATTTTTGTAGGCAAAATGGTAAGTATTTCTGTAACAATGTCCTGTTTTCACAGGGCCACACTAACAGTTATACTGTGATACCCCCAGGCCCTTTGGGATGAATTCATCCATGAAAACTGTGCCTGGGGAAGGTATTCATCTCTTTGAATTGTTGTTATTTGGCTTTATAGTGATGTTTCTTTATTTTCTTTAATTTCTGCAATTAAGGAGTTCCTGAAAAATTCCTAATAGAGTTGGGTTTTTGTAGGGTACATCTCTAGGAAAGTAGGGCGACTAGGCCCCTGCTGTTTTCAGTCCCCTTATTGGAGTGGAGGGCCTGGCTGGGCCAGTGATGGAAGGTCAACGTATTGTGCAGGTTTGAACAATTTTTTTTTTAATCCCAGAAGGCCAGATGAACACCAAACACTTCTGTATTAGAAGAATATACAAATTAATGGAAATGAATTCTATCTTTACTGCAACTCAACTGTCAAACTGATCAGCATTCTTGATTGGATATTGATAGTGTACTGTGAGGATTTCCAACATTTCTATGTATGTCTGATTAATAAAGTGTTCAGTAGATTGTTACTTAATATATTATAATTTACTTGACACAATCTTTCAATATTTCACAGCCTAGTCCTTGGGGGAAAAGGCTATATATAAATGTACTTGAAAAACTAATAAACAAACTTCTGAAGAAAAAGCTGAACAAATTGCAAATAAATGACCTTTCTTGAACCCAAGGAAAAACTGAGGCTTCGGGCAAACAACTAATCCCAAATCAGGTCGTGAGATCAGTGACATCTCAGGAATAAACCTGAGCCAAAGGGCAATTTTGGCTCCTTGGGAGACTGAGGGAGGAGGATCCTAAGTTCGAGGCTGGCCTGGGCAACTTAGCAAGATTCTGTCGCAAAATTTAAAAGGGGAGGGTAGAGCTGGGGCTGTAGCTCAGTGATAGACGGCCTGCCTAGCATGTGAAAGGCCCTGGGCTCAATCCTCAGTACAGCAAAATCAATCCATCAAGTTAAAAAAAAGAAAAACAAAAACCTGAACATTTGCTAACCTGGGACAGATACTGCGAATGACACATAAGCAAGTAAGATTATACTAGAAACTTTTTAAAAATTTCCGGAGGTTGGGGCCCATAGGTGTAGGGTGTTCTCATCCTCTTGCAGGGAGAATCCTGAGAAAGCTTCCCCCTGTGCTGGTTGAGGTAAGACAAACCTCTCAGTCTCCCTAGGGAATAAAAGTCTTCATCCATGGAAAGAAGGATAATATAAACTGAGGGCAGTAGTGGAAACACCCAGATGGGGCAGGACAACAGGAAAAACAGAGACACTGTAGTCGTGGGAAGACAGGAATACCTGCTGGCCCAGCACTGCATATGCAAGAAGATCGAAGGCTGTAACTCCAGATCCAGGCTGGCAGTGTCTGCTTGGATTGAGGATCAATCAGACCTCAGAGAATGACAGCTCCAACTTCCCCACTGCCAAGTTAGCAAGCATCAAGTAAAAACAACAATGGAATACAGCTAGGAGAACTGGGCTGGGAGGGTTGGCACAGCAGTACAAAAAACCCAAAGCCTGCATGTGTGTGTGTGTGTGTGTGTGTGTGTGTTTGTGTGTTTGTGCGCGCACATGCATGCACGTGCACGCAAAGCCAAGTAAGGAGAAGACATTGAGAAAAACCTTGTGGCAAATTAGCTGACTCTGTAAAGACAAGGTATAACTAGAGACATCGAAGGCTCTTGTGCTTGAGTGTAGCCATAGAAACAAAAGCGTTCAAACCCAGCTCCCTCTTAATTATGTTAACACAAACCTCAAAAACAGCAGAAGAAATATGACAAATGTTAAAATAGTCTTTCTGGCTTTATAACATATGTGTATAGCTCTTAATAACATATTGTTTAGTCTTATCTAGTTTTGCCCTTCTGGGGTCATTTTTGAAAAAATTTTTGAGCCAGGGTCTTGATATGTTGCCCAGGCTGTCCTTGAACTGGTGGGCTTAAGCTTCCCCAGTAGCTGGGACTACTGGCTCTTGCCACTCTGCTCAGCTTTGGTGTTTTGTTTGTTTGTTTTGCAAATATTTAAAAATATTTGAATAAGTACTATATTTACAGGGTCTACATGTAAATAAAATGTGAAAGGACACAGAGAAAAGGTACACTCCTTTTCTCCATTTTTCCTTGACATTATATTCTTTGTTGTTCCAGTGTTTCTTTACATAAATACAAGCAAATACAAATATACATGCTAATTTCTGCTTTTTCTGTCATGAATACAAAGGGTAGTATACCATGAGTCTGTATTGCACTTTGTATTTTTTTCATTTAAGTTGCCCTAGAGTGGTTGCTTTGTTAGTACAAGGAGTTATTTCTCCTTCTTTTCTTTTATAGGTACATGGTGTTTTATTGTGTGGATGTGACATAACTCAGTTGTTACTTCCGAGCCCCAGGGATGTTTCCAGCCTTTTTTCTCCTTTGGTCCTGGGGATTAAAGCCAAGGCCTTTGCACTGAGCTCCATCCCCAGCCCATTTTTACTTTTTATTTTGAGATACAGTCTCACTGAATTGCCCAGGCTGGACTTGATCTTGGGATTCTCCTGCTTCAGTGTCCCAGAGTGCTCAGATTATAGGTGTGCTCCATAACACCTGACCAACCTCGAACATCTTATACATGTGCAGATCTATCTGTGGAATAGATTCCTAGAATTGGGTTGTTGGTTTAAAAGGTAAATGTGTTTGTAATTTTGGGTGATGCGGCCAGATTGTTCTCATTAGGGCTTGTATCATTCTTCACTCTCACTGGCAGCGAATGAAAGTGCCTGTTTTCCCACAGTCTTGCCAACAAGCCATGTTGTCAAACTCAGGGATTTTTGTCAGCATGAGAGAATGGTGTCTCAGTGTTGAGTTAGCTCTTCTATTCCAAGTAATAATGAATATCTTTTTAAATTTAAGTGCTGTTTATGTATTTTTCTGTGCTTTACGTATTTATATTTGTCTTTCTTTCCCCAAAAGGTTTGTGTTTTTTTGAATCTAGGGACTTTTTCACATTAGGGAGATTATCCCTTTATCAGTGATGAGTTATAATTTTTTTTTTACTTTGTCCTCCCTCTTTTTGCTTTGCTTATGTCCCCCCAACTCCACCGCAAAGTTTGTTGTTGCTATCAAGTAGTTGATATTTTCCATTAAACGATGTCTGGACTTCATTGTTAAGAAATGTGTTCCCACTGGGCATTTTGGGAGGCTGAAACAGCAGGATCCCAAGTTTGAGCCCAGCTAGGGGAACCTGGACTTAGCGAGACCCTGTATCAAAATAAAAAATCAAAAAGGGCTGGGGCACTATAGCTCAGTGTGAAGGCTGTGGGTGCAACTCCTAGTACTGAAACAAACAAACAAACACAAAAGAAAGAAAGGTGTTCCCCAAATAGCTACTCAATGTCCCAGTGCAAGTGATGAAAAAGTCCAAATAGAACCTACTAATTTGGGGTGCTTCTCTATCATATGCTGGGTGTTGAGACACACAGTAGCATTTGGGGAATAACTTTTCTTTTGTTTGTTTGTCCTCTATTTTTCATCTTCATTGTTTTGCCTTTTTAAAGAATTTCATTTAGATCTTCCCAGAAGAATTAAAATCGTCATACCATAGGGATGTATGCACGACCATGTTCATAGCAACACAATTTGTAATAGCTAGGTCTTGGAAACAACCTAAATGCCCAACAACCAATGAATGGCTAAAGAAAATGTGGTTTTTCTACACAATGGAGTACTACACAGCCATAAAAAAGGATAAACTAGAGTCATTCATATATAAATGGATGTTGCTTGAGAACATACTTTTAAGTGAAATAAACCAGACACTCATGAGTATACATCGAATTGTCTCTCTGATATGAGAAATCATAACTATAAATAAGGACAAAGAGGTGTAATAGATATTATGTAAAAGGAAGATAATATACAAAGGAGAGGAGTACTAGAAAGAAAGAAGGGGAAAAGCAGAAAGGCAACAAAGGAAAGAAAAGGGAAAGGGAAAATATGGAAAATGATGAATAAACCTGCTGTAAATAGGGAGGGAGGGACCAGAGGGGAGGGGCGGGGAAGAGAGGGGAGAACCAAGATGCATCATGTACAGGTACAAAATAAATGTGATGAATGTGACCATTATATGTAAAATGTGCCAATACATGTTCTTGGTTTAAAAATAAAAAAAAAAAGAATTTCATTTAGGTAACCTTTTATGTCTGGCTTCTTTCTCTTAGCTTTTGAGATTCATCCACGTTATACATATCAATAGTTTGTTCTTTATTGTTGCTGAATCGTATTCCATTGTATGAATGTTTCACAGTTTACTTACACATTCACCATTTGTTGAACATTTTGGTTGTTTTTAATTTTGGGATATTATAAATAAAGCTGCTATGAACATTTGCCTACGCATCTTTTCGTGGGCATGTGTTTTCATTTCAGTTGGATAAATACCCGAGTGAGATTTCTGGGTTGCATGTAAGTGAATGTTTTAACTTTATAAAAACCTGGCAACTTTTTTCAAAGGATCTGAACATTCTGCATTCCCAGCAGCAGTGTGTAAGGTTTTCAACTGCACCACGTCGTTACCAATATTTTTATTTAGGAAGTTTTAATTTTAGCCATTCTGGTATAAAGTGGTATCTTATTGTTGTTTTGAGTTGTATTTCCCTACTAATGACATTGAACATCTTACCTAATGCTTATTTGCCATCTTGTATCTTTGATGAAGTCTGTTTATATTTTTGCCTATTTTTAATTTATATTTTATCTTAAATTGTGTATTTCATATTTTCTCAGTACCAGTTGTTTATCAGATAAGTGGTTTGCTGTAATTTCTACCTGTCTATGGCTTGTCTTTTCATTTTCATTTTCAGTGTCTTTTGAAGAAGTTTTAAATTTTGTTTAAGTCCAGTTTTTCAATTTTTTAGTGCATTTTTTTTTTTTTTGCTGCAGTACCAGAGATTGAACTCAGGGATGCCCTACCACTGAGCTACATACTCAGCCCTTTTTATTTTCAGACAAGGTCTGGCTGAGTAGCCCGGGCTGACCTCAAACTTGTGATCCTCATGTCTCAGCCTCCTGAGTAGCTGGGATTGCCTGCTTGTGCCACCATACTCAGCTAGTTTGTGTTTTTATGCCCATATTAATGCATTCCTATTAAGTTAACTGTTTTGTATAAAAAATTGGCAGTTCTAACATTCATTAATCATTAATTCTCTTTTTACAATAATAAAGATGTCTCCTTCAAGAAATTGATGTAATTTTAATTTGTACATGTAAAACACGTAATGTGATTTTCATTCCACCTTAGAAATAGACTTAATAAATACAAATGGCATGGTTCATTTATATTACTCAGATTTTATGCTGATTACATTGATGATAATCATTGCCATTACATGGTTATTAGTAACTAATGATTAAGGGATACCAAAAGTGACATTGCAGGAGACATTTGGTTGCTTCTGAAGGCTGGTTACCTAAATCAAACTGGGACATCCCTAATTCATATTGGCTGGTATTTTTTGTATTATATTTGCTTCTCTTCTCTTCTATTCTCTTCTCAGTACTGAAGATTGAACCCAGGACCTTTGCACTGAGCTACATCTCCAGCGGTTTTGTTTTGTTTTGTTTTGAGACAGGATGTCACAAAGTTGCTAAGTTGCCTGTCCTGGGCTTGAACTTGTGATCCTTCTACTTCAGCCTCTCAGGCTGACTGGTAACTGCAACTCACTACCATCATGAGAGAGGGTTGTATTGGTGCTCTGGGAAAAGGTCCAAATTCGAAATTTGAAGTACTGTTTCTATTGAATGTGTATCAGTTTTGCACCATTGTAAAGTCAAAATATTGTTAAGTTGAACCATTATAAGTCAGGAACTCTTTGCATGTGCCAAGAACCATTCTAGGTATTTTATAAATACTAAGCCATTATTTCCCCATAACAACTCTGTACCATTTGCATTTTCCTGATGAGAAAACTGAAGTACAGAGATGTCAAGTGACTTGCCCAGGTCATCAGGCTTACTAAATGATGAGGTTGAGCTTTAAACCCAGGCTGGTCTGGTTCTAGACTTCCCGATCTAAAACTTTCTCATTCCAGTACCTCCTCTTCTCCGTTCTTCCTCATAGAAGATGAGTGGAATTAATAGCTTTGTAATGTCATTGTTGATGACTGAGTCAGAACACTCACACAGGTACAGCTGTACAAGGTTACATCATTGGGTAGTTCCCAGGGAGCATGGGTCCCTTCTGCTGTGCATAGGTGAGGGTAGTGCACTACCCTTGGTTTGTGTCTCTGTCCTCCTACCAGGGAAGGCTGGTGTTGTGGTTTTAGGGCCTCCAATCACATCTCTTGACTCTTTTTCCTACTGAGAAGCCCCTGCTCTCAAATTCTTGGGGTCAGAAGGTATACATCTTTGCAGGGCTCCTGCTATCTCCTCCTTTGCCTCTTCCTAGGGGAGTGTGTTTGTTTTGGAGGGGTTCAGGAAAGGCCTGCGCCATGGATGTGGACTTGTGGCTCACTCAGGAGTTTGGGTATTGCCTTATGGCAGCACTGTGCCTTTTTGTGGAAGAAATCTCATTGTCAATACATGAGCTGCCCCACCCAGGTACATTAGTCATAGCAAAGGGAGCGGATTGCTCCCCTTCTAAGACAGTCTTCTAACTCATACATTATTATATCACTCCTTACATTAAATCTGCCACTTATGTGTGGTGGTGATTGTATGTTATCCATCTTCCCTTTGCTGTGTGGATAGATTAACTGTAGCTTTTCCTCCGTGGTTTTCATTCCTTGCTACAAAGCAGTGATTTCTAGGCTGGCATAGTAAGCAGCCTAATGTTTTGTCAGAGCTCTCCAGCTCCTCACATTGCTGGCTGAGCAGAAGCTGCAGAAATAGATTGAACAAGTTTTTTTTTTTTTTTTTTACTGTCATGTTTTGCACTGAATGAAGCATGACATATCATATTCTGACAGAAGCTTTATGTGACAATTGGTTCCACGTGTGACTTAAAATGTTACCTGCTTACCAAGGAAGATTCTTCTAAAGGTTATTCCAGCCCCTCTGCTTTAAACCCATGGCAGAACTTGGGTAAGGCGTGTAGTAAATTGTAGATTCAGTGTTACAATGACCTGTAGGCACAAAGGGGGAAAAATATTGTCATATAAAGTTTTGCAGTTCTCAAACCACCTATTTGGTGTTATTTTTAAGCACCAGTCTCTCATTTGGTTACTTGCTTTAATACTTCAATTCTTTATGTGTAATATTGAAGTGAAACATCGTAAACGGGGTAAATGAAAGTCTGTGTTCCAGTGTTCGTGCATTTAATAGTTTAAACCATGAAGTTATATGTTAATTGAGGATGTGGGAAGCAAAATGGAAAAATAAAAATGCAACTTGGCAGTAATGCCAGCTGCTTTCACTAACTGAACTTAACACAGTGCATAATCATCTGTTTTTCTCATATCTTGGCCACTCGTCCCTATCCGCATTAGACTATAAGGTTGCTAAAGGCAAGACTTTTGATTGTCTCATTCATGATTGTACAAATAATGGTTACAAGAGTCTCCATATCCTTTGGTGAGGTGGTGAGGGTGTGTGGCGGCGGGGTGCAGGGGGGAGGATCTTTTCTCAACCCTGAGTCTTCACTTGGTTTTTCTTTGGCAGTGCTGGGGATGGAATTCATGGCATCATGTGCACTAGGCAGGCGCTCTCCCACTGAGCCACACCCCTGACCCTGGGCCCTTCACTCTGGAAGTTTTGCTGTTATGCTGTGATAATTGTAATAATTTCAAACATGCAGCACCTGAATATGGCTTCATGGGAAATTGAGTTTTAAAGCAAACTTGTATCCTATCACATCTGTTGACCCTTTTTCTTTCCCTAGTTGTATTTCTTAGAAGCTTAATAGGTAGATATTTTTAAAAAGGAATACAATAGTACTTCTGTTCACAAACTCAATTCTCTCCATGATTCTGGTTGCAAACTGAACTGGACAAGAACTGAATCAAATTTCCCCATAAGGTCAACATTGAACCTAACCATTGAATTTGATTCGGTTCTCATCCAACTCAGTTTGCGACCAGAATTGTGGAAAGAATTAAGTTTGTGAACTGAGGCACCGCTTTTCCTTCTAGCTTTGGAAACCAGGGGCTAGGGCATGTGCTGTGCTCTTTCTCCTCATTCTTTCAGCCCTAATTTGTATCCAGGTAATATGGCGGAGGGGAAATATTTACTTGAGTCTTTGAAAATTTTATTCTTCTGCTGGCTGATTAGTGTCCTCTATTTTCTGGAGAATTATTATCAAATCTCTTTCTGGCAATTTTCATTAAGGTATTTAATTTTAGAAGTGGAAACAGCCTTGTCTGTTGGAGCACTTGAATCTAAATAGACTATGGTCCTAAACTCAATTAAGAATAAGAATTATTTCCTGGAATTTTGTAAGATCTGTGTTAGGGTAAGTCAAATTATATCTTCAAATAGGACCACAGAGATAATCAGCACAGTTAAAAAAGTATTTTTAAATCATTATTAATGTCACTATATATATTTCGATTAGAGGTGAGTACTTTGTTCAATACATTTGTTACAGGAAGCGTCACCTTCAGTGTCCACTCATGATGATTTATCCCTTTTTCTAGAAAAGTTTTGTTCTGGGAATTCAGGACATAGTCTTGGCAGTCTAAATACATTGATGGCTTTGCTCTGATACATCATCTCAGAGATCCCTAGGGCTTATTTGGAGGAATGGGCCTCACCAGCTAGGATCCCCACCTTTTCTCTTGCCAGTGTTGAGAGGAAGGTCCTGGAGGACATTATTGTCATGTAGAGGATAACAGCAGGGTATATGTGAAGAATTCTAAGGAGTGACTATGACAGGTGTTTATGTTTGGGTAATGGGAAGTGAAATTGGTGAGGTGGAAGATGCCATGTCTTTGTGGGCCTCAAATGCCACTCTAAGAGTTTGGATTTCTCTTTCCATGATTGATGAAGTCACTCAATGAGTGGTACCAAGTTTCTGTGCTTGAATCAAATAATCATGCATGTTCTTGAACCCAAGTTGCTTTTTGAGGAAAATCTTTTTTTGTGATTTTAGGGTGTCTTCAGCAGGTAAGAATATTCAAATCAAAATTTTTGATTTTTTACAATATAAAAAGTATTTTTATAACCAATACACCTGGAAGCTGTAGCGGTTTAAAATTATCAGCTATTGAGGTCTTCATTAATGATCTTGTTATGTTTGTCATTCATTCTATTCTTGTAAAAAGCCAGGCTGAAAAGCTTCATATTTGATAGAGGAATGTTCTTAAGGGATATATTACATATTAGTTCTTAAAAATAATTTAAGTCAGAATACCAGGAAATGACAGATTGGGTCATATTATTTTGTTCTCCAGTCTTCTACTTCCGGAATTGCCCTTATAGAACTAAATTAACATTATGTCTTTGGATTTCTGTTAGGGCTACTTATGTGGGGAATGCTCTTCATTTTAAAGAGAAGTACTACTATTGCTGTTGTTGGTCTTAGTGGCCCTTCTCCTCTAGTTTTCATATAACCTCTGAGATAGCTTCTTTTTAGAAAACATAGCCAGCAAGATAATTTTAATTTTTAAAGGCATATTTGTCATTTATTATTTTCTGTCCAAATTTTTTAATGAAAAGTAATATTAAACAGAACATTGTCATTATATATGTCAGTAGTAAATAAAATTATACTGAGAAATCAGGATAGTCATTAAGCATAGAGTCCATTACATGTATCTTTCTTTATACTTTACAAAAACATAAAAAGACCAACTTGTTTCACATGTGCACTAAGTCAATCATGCAGGAATCCAGGGAACTTCGTGCTGAGATGCATTTATACTTCGGCTTTTCCTCCAGTGGAAAATAAAAGTCCACGTGCCATCACCTTGGCATTTCCTTAAATGTTGTAAAAAGCACTCAGTGCAGTGATTCTCAAAGCGAGCTGAGTATCTGAATCACCTCCAGAGTTAAAAAAGTACTGATGCCTCTATGGCACCCTAAAATACAGAACTGATGGGGATAAGCTGGGCCCTGGGCTTCTAGAACTGTTCCATAGTCACAAATGTAAGTCTTCTGCTGGGGGACTCTGCCCACCTGGATCTCAGTGAATAACTGTTACTTTAAGCACCAGATAGGTGCATCTCCCTTGATTAAAAAATAAGTATCTTAGGGGATATCATTTTATTCATCATTACCAGGCACACAGCAGTTACTAAATACCCTTATATACTTGTTTTACATCTCTATCATTCTAGCAGATTATGAACATAAGATTTCAAAAGATATTTATGGGGAAAAAAGGAATAAAGCAGTTGGGATAATGTTTAAGGCAAAATAAAAATCTCAGATAAACATTTAAAACACACACACATATAGATATAAGTAGTTCAAAAGGTGAAAAAGAATATACAAAAGTGTGCAACGTTTAGCAGTTGAAAATTCATTGAGCTTTCAAATATTCTTCACATTCTTACACTTAGAAATGAAGTAACTCTAAACAGTTAGTTCTTTGGCTAATAGCTATAAGCACACGAGCAGGTACGTTTTCTTTAAAAACAAATTACAGATTATTATTGGTGATCAAAGCTTAGTTTTCAAAATTCAAGTAAATAAAATTTTAGTATAATCATAATTTTTGCAGATAGTTATATTTAAAGACAAAAGATTGTTTCTGGTTAAAATATTTGGCATCACCCACTGTTCTGTCTTTGCGGCTGAGATACAGGAGCTTCCTGGCAGTCTCCCCCTGACAGGCAAGGATTCTGGCACCTTTTCACAGATTATGTTTATTTAGAGAAAACTTACTAATAACAGACTTCCTTTCTAGAGCTAGATTCTCAGATATGGCTTCAGGTACCAAAGTTCCACAAGTGTTAGATCATTTTTAATTAAGTTAGTATCTCAGACTACGAAACTTTGGTTTTCTTAAAATCAGCATTGGTTACTTGATGGTAGGTTTGTCACTGAAAAGTGCTGCTTCACTCTCTGTGGTTGGGAACTGCTTCTGGTATATCAAGGGATATTCCTTCTGAAACTTCTGTAGTTTTCTTCTTTTCTCCTTCTGAGGTAAACTCTTGTTTTTAATGATATTCTCTGAAAGCTCTGCAACAGCAGTTTGAGAGGTAGAAACCTTTTGGTCCTCAAACTCCTGGGCACTGATCTGTCTATAGTAGGAGTAGGCTGGCAAAGGAGCAAGGAGCCCATCTCTAGGACTTTTAATATGGTCCTCTTGTAAGTATTCAAGTTGTTTCTCCACTGCAGTCTATAAGTAAGAGGGCACTTGAAGAATTTCCTGATGATGATCCACTAGGAAGGAAACTAATCTTGCAGCAAGAAGCCCATCAAGGTCTACTTCAGCACAGCGCAGCACACACTGAGAAAAAGTGTATATCATCAGTGCCCTTGTACCCATTGCATCATGAAGTTTGGGCATGTCAGTGTTTTGACTCATTCAAGAAATCATATGCATTAAAAGTTGAAAAATGAGGTTGCAGCAAACTTTGTGTGCCAGGCAACACAGCAGAAGCTGGAGGTAAAGAGTTTTCTGAAAGCTCATAGTATTTTTGCAGTCTTTTATTGATTGTGCTACTACCCTCTCCTAGTTCACTTTCTATAGCTCTTTGCACACTTGTGCTGCCTTGTCCAAGGTTTGGTTTCATGATAATTTCAGCCACTGGTGTATTGACATAACTGTTCTGTCTTGTGCTACTTCTTAAAAGCAAACTCCAAGATCTACAAAGCTGTCTGGGCTTGCAGTACCCGTGACACAACCCCTCTTGGTCTTGAACAGTCACAGCGGAAGTTCTCTTAGAGCCCCCCTCACAGAGCGGCTTGTGAATACTTCTCTCCCAGTGAAGATTCAACAGGGATTCCTGTTCGGGCTTTAGCTCTAAAAACTGTTCACTGTTTTGTTGTTCTGCACTCAGAAAAGATTGATGGAAGGCACTGGACACCTTTGTACTTGAATAGCCTGGCACATCTACAATTCCTTCCAGAGAGGAGCACTTTGATTTGATGTTAGAGGACAGAGCATGCAAACTACTTAAGCCTATTAGATTGTGACAACTTCCTCCCATCACGTCATTAGCACTGAGGCTTCTGTTTCTGAAATGAACTAGCTGCATTTTCTTAGCACATCCTTCTTGAAATCCTTGATTGCTTATCTGTAGTCTCAGTAGGCTCTGACTCTTGTTTTTGTCTCTGTGAAGCAGACTAAGAAGACACTTAGTTGATTTGAGGGAATTCAAACTGTTTAAGTGATAGATTTTTGAAGACTGGATCATCTTGGAATTTATGTATCTTCCTGGGTCTATCTGAAACTGGGACATAGTCAAACACAACCAAAATGTTCACAAATAATTCATAATATTCAAATGTAAGCAGAGGTTCAGGGAGACTGCAGTTATTTTGAATACATCTCGCTCAAATCCAACGTAAGTTGGATTACTCATATCTTTGCTTCTTGGCCAATTTGCTAGGCACTTCATGGCAGATAATAAATACCCAGTGAGGAAGGCCATCTCATTTGTCTTGTAGTGTAACTACTTTGTGCTTACTTGTGTTGGCCATGTTGTACATCATATATTCAGGAATTACTCAATTTGCATTTACAAGTTCTTCTAGGGATGGCACACATAAAACAGTTTGCAGGTAGATCAGAGTAACATATCTCCAAACTTCTTCAATATCTTCCTGTCTTATTTCTCTATTATCTCCTGAGTTTTCTTGATCTTCTCTGATTTCATGGTTTACTTTCTCTGTAGTTTCCTGAGAGAAATGTAATCCATGCTTCTTGGGAGTTTTACAAGACAAATTCTATAAGACAATTTAAACAGATTCCCTTTATCTTTGGAAAAACTGATGGTGCTGTTTTTGTTTCTCAATTCTGGATATCTTGGTGGAAGTGTTTTAAGTGGAGAAGTTGCAGGAAATCTGAATAGCTGATTATTTTCATCAAGATTTTCTGGTCCCCATCTGCCTTTGATATCTTCAATTACATGATTTTTAAGAAATGTTCTCAATAGTTGAATAGTCTGTTGCCTTGTAACTTCAGGACCAAAAGTACTATTATTTCTTAATAGGTCATAAAGCCAATCCATGGCCTCTCCTGCTGTGAAGCAGTTGCTGTATTTTTTAAAGTGTTGCCTGTGTTTTCTCAGGGGTATTCCTGCTCAAAAGGATGTGGTCACTTCATTCCATCTCCTTTCTGTCAGTCCCAGGCACCCGGATCCCACCCCTCTGCCCAAGCAGTGTCGCCAAGGTGGTGGCTGCTGCTGGGCTGTCATTGTCACCTGCTCTTAGCAGCTTGGTGGCCTGGTATGGCCCAGGGGGACCCCCCCCCCGACTGCATGGGCTGCCAGTATGCCGTGGTGTGCATGGCAGTGGAGTGGACACCTGGGGAC
>PVJO010017303.1:0-39578 GCA_004026905.1 Hystrix cristata | reverse complement strand
TATCTTACCCTTGCTTATGACTTGACTTGGCATGATTTATATATCATCCTCACCTCTACCCTTCTCCCCGAGCAACGCCAACAGGTTTGGTCTGCAGCTTGAGCTGACAACCTCCACCAGCTGACCCCGACCACCCGGTCGGAGCTGCAGCCATCCCACTCGAGGAGCCTAACTGGACTATCAACGTGACGGCCGCCATAGACGTAACCTCATGGTCACCTCACTTCTGGTGGGCCTACGAAAATCTGCCCACAAAGCCGTCAATTTTGATAAGCTCAGAGAGGTCACTCAAGGCCCTGATGACAACCCCATGGCCTTTCTATCTCGCCTGACTGAGGCCCTTTCCCAATACACCCGGGTCGACCCATCTACTTCAGAGGGTAAACTGCTCCTTATGACCTATTTCATTTCACAATCTGCCCTGATATCCGTGCCAAACTCAGAAGGTTAGAGGATGGTCCCCAAGCCAATCAAGCCGAAATATTAAATGTGGCATGTAGAGTCTTTAATAACCGGGCCGAGCAAGCTAAGCTCGACAAAGCCCAAAGAGACAAGGCTCGAGCTCAACTCTTGGCACAGGTCCTTAACAAGTTTCCTCAGAATCCTTCAAGAAACAAAATGCCACCGGGACCTTGCTTCCAATGCAAGCTAGAGGGTCACTGGGCCAGAGCCTGCCCCGACCCCCACCCACTGCCTGGTCCTTGCCCTAAATGCAAACAGGAGGGACACTGGGGAATTGATTGCCCCTTAGCCCAGCGAGGCGGAGGATCAATAATCTCCTCAAAGGGAGGACCAACTTCAGCCCAGCGAGGCAGGAGCGAGGCCCAGCGAGGCAGGAGCGAGTCCCAGCCCCTTCCACAGATTTGCTGGGCATCATGCTGGAGGATGACTGACGAGGCCCGGAACTCTCCAACCCGACAATCATCACCCAGAGGGAGCCCAGGGTAACTGCCAGAGTTGAACGTAGGCCTCTTTCTTTTGTTTTAGACACGGGTGCCACACATTCGGTATTGCCTGAGTTTTGGGGACCTACTTTCACTTCCTCTACCTCTATAGTCGGGATAGATGGCATAACTTCCACAGCTCTAACCACCAAACCCCTACTTTGCCAGATAGATGAACTATCCTTCACACTCTCCTTTTTGGTAATTCGTACTCACCCTACCACTCTATTAGGAAGAGAGATCCTCATCAAACTGAGAGCTTTCATATGCTTCCACCCTCCCTCAACCCCCCCAACCCAAGCCAAGGAGATCAACATTCATCCTCCCCAACCTTCTCCTGTCTCTCCTAGAAGACTCCCCCGCTCCTTCCCAACCACTTCCACCCCCTACCCTAGTTGACCCTATAGTCTGGGACATCTCAGAGCCTTCAAGAACAGCCCATCACACCCCCATCCACATAACCCTCTGAGACGCCTCTCAATACCCAAACATCCCCCAATATCCTATTTCTCTCCAGCATCAAAAAGGGCTTACACCAATCATTACCCGCCTCCTCCACCGCGGCCTCCTCAGACCTGCCACCTCTCCCTACAATACCCCTCTCCTGCCTGTGAAACAACCAAATGGGACCTACCGCCTAGTCCAAGACCTCCGGGCAGTCAACATGGCCGTCCAACCCTTTCACCCAGTCGTCCCTAACCCGGACTCCCTTCTTTCTCACATCCCCTCCAGTATGTCCCATTTCTCCATCATAGACCTTAAGGACGCCTTCTGCACGACTCCTTCACACCCAGACTCTCGAGATCTATTTGCCTTTCTCTGGACAGCTCCTGACACCCTGCGCTCCCAGCAACGTCCCTGGACAGTCCTCCCACAAGGATTTAGGGATAGTCCCCACTTCTTTGGCCAAGCGCTCGCCTCAGACCTGGAGTCACAGACCTCCATCCCAGTGTCCACCTTCAGTATGTCGATGATCTTCTCCTCTGCGGCCCGACCACACAGCACTCTCACACTCACACCGTCATACTTCTCAATTTCTTGGGACAGTGTGGATATCGAGTGTCCCCCTTCAAAGGCCCAATTATGTCTTCCCTCTGTCACCCTTCTTGGGGTCCACCTTCCTCCCACCGAGAAGCACATCACTACAGACCGCTTGTCCCTTATCCAAAACGTGCCAACACCAACAACCAAAGCTGACCTTCTCTCTTTTCTGGGGACGGCGGGATTTCTCCGCCACTGGGTCCCCAACTTTGTTCTCTTAGCCCAACCACTATATGAGGTGACCCATGGCAATCCACATGAACCCTAGACCCCACCCTAGCCATCGCCGCCCCATTTGCTGTCCTCAAACGGGCCCTTACCCAAGCCCCCGCTCTAGCCTTGCCAGACCTCCAAAAGCCATTCCAGCTCTACGTCACAGAGAAACAGGGTATTGCTCTGGGGGTTCTAGGACAAACACAGGGCCCCTCCTTCAGGCCATCAGCATATCTCTCTAAGCAGCTAGACCACACAGCAAGGGCGGGCTACCATGTCTCAGAGCATTAGCAGCCGCAACACTACTAACACAAGAAAGCAAAAAACTAACCATGGGACAACACACACTGTCCTTTCCCCACATCACCTTGGGGATCTACTAACATATAAGGCCCTCAAGTATGCCTCCCCCTCCTGAACTCTCCTTTTCCAATCAACCTTCATAGAGGATTCATCTATCTCAATGAAGCCCTGCCCACCTCTAAATCCGGCCACCCTACTACCTCTGTCCACGACTGAGCCACCACTGGCCCACTCATGTAGGGAGACATTAGAAGATTTCCTTCCTCATCCTACCAACCTCCAAGAGGGCCCTTTGGATGACCCTCATTACACCTGCTTTATAGATGGCAGCTCCTTCATTCACGAAGGAGAGAGACACGCTAGATATGCAATTGTCTCCCTACAGGAGGTTATCGAGGCCAACCCTCACCCAAGGGGACTTCCTTTCAGAAGGCAGAACTCACGGCCCTAACAAGAGCACGTATCCTAGCAAGAGGCAAAACCATCAACATCTATACGGACTCAAAATACACTTTTCACATTGCTCTTTCACATGCTTCCATATGGGCCGAACAAGGCTTTCTTTCCACAAAAGGTACGCCTGTCATAAATGCCCAACACATACAAAAACTGATAGCAGCCATTCCCCTACCCACCTGAGTAGGAATTATACACTACAAAAGCCACCGGACAGATAACTCGATCATTACCCAGGGTAACAACAAAGCAGACAGAGAGGCAAAAAGGGCTGCACTACTAGACTCCACTCATGGGATATCATCCCTCGCACTCCCTATGGGGGAAACTCCCCCACCACTCCAAACCTCCACACTGCCAGAGGGCTGGACTCACCAGCAAGGGAAATACTACATCCCAGAGGCAGATTACACTCCTGTCTCCAGGACATACATGACTCATACCATATAGGATATCAACCTATTCTAGTCCTTCTAAAACCTCTCTTAGCCAACCCAAACATTGGGAAACATTTAAAACTCATCAGCCAAGGGTGCTCCCTCTGTTCCCAGACTTCCCCTCAGGGAAAATATAAACCACCCTCTTTTCCCACCCATCAGGCCTGAGGTCATACACCAGGGGAAGACTGGCAGATTGATTTTACCCACATGCGAAGACACAGAAAGCTCAGACACCTCCTAGTTCTTGTCTGTACCTTCTCGAGGTGGATTGAGGCCTATCCCACCGCCCAGGCAGACGCCTCTACAATGGCAGACATCCTCACACACCACATCATTCCTAGGTTTGGCATACCCCGTTCCACACAGTCTGATAACAGTCCTGCTTTTGTCTCTCAAATAACTCAAAAGCTTGCCAAGCTTCTGGCCATCAAATAGAAACTACACATTCCATATAGACCACAGTCTTCTGGAAAAGTAGAAAGAACAAACTCATTAAGAAGCAACTCACCAAACTTTCCATAGAGCTACAAACATCTTGGCCAAATCTCCTTCCTATGGCTTCACTCCATCTCAGGACCACTCCTAAAAGTCCTTCTTTCCTTAGTCCCTTTGAGCTCATGTATGGAAGACCCTACTTATTCTATCCCCTTCCTGACTCGCCTAATCCCCTCTCCAACTACTATCCCACACTCTCTGTCATGCGTCACCTCATTCATGAATATTCTGACTCCTCACTCCCAGAACCCACTCCCCACCCCTCGATCACTTACCAACCCCAAGCTGGAGACTGGGTGTATCTAAAAACTCTAACCCCAAACCCTTACAACCAACCTGGACAGGCCCACATTTAGTCATCCTCGCCACCCCTACGGCTGCTAAACTCATAGGAATACCAACTTGGATTCACCTAACCAAGCTGAGACCCTACCCAAAAGAACCTACAGGTCCCCCTGAGGTCTCATCATCCAATTCTGACTCCTTACCTGACCCCACACCCAGACGATATTGGTGCCTGCCAGCGGGTCCCACATCTCTCAAACTACAAAACATCACAGAAGAGGACGAGGCATCAATGAATGGTAATATCCCCACTATCCGAGATCTCCATCACTCCTTATTCTGATTACATGCCCTACTGCTTTCTCCAAGACAGAATCCACGTTTTTACCAACCAAACAGTTAATCAGATGTTTCTCCACGACTATCAGCAGGTACTAACCCAACCAGCCTAAAACCCTCTAGAGGATGCCCCCTCTCAGCAGGAAGCAGCCAGAAAGAAGGACGCCCTAAATCAACAAAAAGGCTGGAATGTTAGGCTGGCCTGTCTCCCACTCTTCCCCAGCGAGACCCTTCCCCTCCCCTTCCTCCCCATTACTTTTTGCCATACCCCCTCCCACGGATCACAAGACCACGTCACCTGAAGCCAGAGTCACAAATTCACCTCACCTGAGGCCAGTTTCCCTTCCCCGGAGTTCCCGTGCACGGGAAAACATGGAATATAAGGCCCCAGATCCAGCCATAAGGGGCCATCTCTCAACCTACGAGGATGGTCCACCTGATTCCCTCCTGATAACAAACCTGTCCGCCTGGCCAGCTGTTATCAGCCCCGGTGATTTGTCTGAGATCCGAACCGGAAACCTAACAGGATTAACAGTGTGTGAGACTGGATCAGCCCACTAATTGGTTTAGCATAGTTCTGGGTGTGGATGATGGGGAGGCCCACCCTAGGTGGGGTGTAGCCTGGATAGACTGTAAAGGAAGAATTGCTGCTGCTGCTGCTGCTCCTGCCTGCCCTGCCACAGACTGTTTCTCTTCTGCCACGTCCCTCTGCCTTGCTGCCCTGCTTTGGAGCCACCTGACTAGGTACTGAAACCTCTACAGACTGTGAGCCAGAATAAACCTTTCCTCCTTTAACTTGTGGGTTTCAGGTATTTTGTTCCAGCCATGAGAAAAGTAACTAAAACAGCAGTATATAATAATCACATTCACCATAGGGAGGTGCTACCTGTACATAATACATCTTAATTATTTTTTTGTCCCTACTTATCCCATCCCTTGGTGCTCCCTCCAACTCTTTGCCCCCTTCCCATTTGCAAAAGTTCCATTTTTTCCTGGTCACCAATAGGCAAAAAAATTATTTCTTTTCAACAAAAGCCAAATCACCATCCATGGGCATAAAAGTAGTATAAAGTACCTTACAACCAACCCCTGAATAGCCCCAATCCTCACAAAGGAACACTAAGTTCCTTCAAGATCCTCAGAGCAATCTTGGTCCTACCTAGACTACAAGAGTCCAGCCTTAAGTGTCACATCTGTTTCTATTCTGTGGGAACTTGAGCTTTTCAGAACCTATGTCCTGTCCTGAGACATAGGTTCCCTGTAGCTGATTCTCTGGGTTAGATCCTTATTATTCTTTAACTCCATTTCTAATTTATCATCATAGCTAGATTCTTGGTTTTCCCTTTAACAGTGAGATTTACAATTTCTGAATTTTCTGCCTCAATCTCACCAAGAAATTATGTTCTTGATCCTCGACTTCACTCTTCTGACAACTGTGTCATTGGTGTGGCTGCCAAAGCTTTACACTGTTAAATTTCTGTCCCCTTAAAACTATGCAAATTGTTGGCCCTGTCTTCACTCAGGTATCATGGCACCTACATGCAGAAAGTACATAAAATTTTTGTTATTTGAACTGATATTAACTGGTGCTGGGTTTTGAACATTTGTTGATGTCACTTCTTCCCAAATGACCATAGACAATAAATACTCCAACATACACACTTTCCTTCAGGCTCTCAGCACTGCCTGGTCATTCTTGGAACATTTTCCTCCTATATACACGTCTCTAGCATTTACCAGACTGGGGATCTATCTCACTACTTTAGATTTCACTTCTGCATCAAACTCTCAAAAATTCTGAATATATCTAGACAAATTTTAAGTGCCTAAATCAATTGACCAAAAATGTGAACACAAAGCAAATGCTTGCACATGTTCACATGGTTGTGTGCATAAGAATATTCATCCCAGTATTGTGCATAATAAAAATCAGAGGCAGTTTATGTGTCTTTCAAAACAGGAAGGTCACAATGCAGAGCAGAGCATCCTTCCTATGGAACATTAGGCAAGTGAGAACAGATAAGGAGTATAATCCAAGAAAGATTGTTAGGGATAAAAGGAAAGTGTGCAGAATGCAGCTCATTTTTTTTTTGTTTTTGTTTTTGTTTGGGTTTGTGTGCGTGTGTGTGTGCGCGTGTGTGTATGTGTGTGTGTGTGCTGGGGATCAACCTCAGGGCCTTGTACTTGTGAGGCAATGACTTTCACCACTGAGCTAAACCCCCAGCTTACAGCTCATTTTTTGAAAAACAAAATAAAATTCTAATGCTTTCATTTGTATACACATGGGAAAAGATCTTGCAATCTAACCAATCTGATGTCAGTAGATACCATGGAGAACAAAAGAAGGATAGAATAAGAGATTTCTTCAGGGATATTTAAATATTTTTCAACCAATACAACTTTTTTTAAATTTTTACAGATTTTTAAATATTGTAACTTCCAGGTGTTAATCACTTTACCTTTATGTACAGTGCCAAACCATCTGACGCTAGTGAAGGAAATTCAGCAATGTGAGAATAAGCGACACATTCAGCTCTCGCCGGCCCTCTGGGAAGTCCCGCGCAAGCTGAGCTCCGGGTTGAGCAGATGGGATCCGGCTCACCAGGTGTGAGAACAGGTAGCTGGCGGTGACTTGGCAGACAACCTGCATGAGAATGAGGTTCTGGAAAGGTGCGCATTTGACCTTACGGTAACTTGTCATAAGATCATTAAACACTAGGTAGAAGTCCCTGAGTTTCCCCCTTAGTTTTAAAACCCCCTAAATTGGCGTCCCTGCTGCAAACCATTTCCCTACTCCCTGTGGGGCTGTGTGATCCCCACTCAGGCCTGTGTACTGAGCGTGCACCGGGTGGGGGGGGCGGGGTTCTGCCCCTGCTCGGCCACCTGGCACAGTGCGCTTGCGCAAGTCCTCATCCCGCTAGCTCTGTTTTCCTGAGTGGTAGCGCAACGGCAGTGAATAGATGTCTCCAATCTCTTCTGTAGCACTGCACTTCTGATACATTATCTCGGTAAATTAATTCCATTGTCCTTCACCTACACATCTGGCCTTCACCTTCTTCCTTTCCATAGCTATGACTCTCAACGGCATACCCTGGTTATTCCGCCAAGAGAAGCAAAAGGTAGCGTTACATAAAAAGCAACAATTCCAGTTAGAGAAGACTCTCAAACCATCCCACAACTCCTCATCTAGCATGAAAATAAGTTAAATTCTTTTACGTATTTAAAATAAAACTGTCCACTTAGCTGTAGTTGTATTATTTAATTCTAATTTTGACACAGCAATTTGTCTTTTGATGTCTATCAACAAGATGAATTAAAACTTTGATTAATGAAAAGAAAATGTTTCATATTTATATGTCCTCTTTAATCTCTTCTATAAAAAAAGAAGAAACATTAATCTCTGACAAAAGAAGACTCCTCATTGTGGCAAGAATAAGAAATAAGTCTTAATATTAACATAAATGTAGTTCAAAGAGTTGGTGATCGTTTTTAATTTCTAGAACCAACTTCCAGACATTCCTAACATTTATTTTTGTCTTTCAATGTGAAATACTGTCAGCAAATACAAGAAGAAAACATTCATTTATGATCTTAAATTTCCAGAATAAATTGAGACTTATTATAAAACGTCCATATTTTTCTACTGCAATTAATCAGCTCACAAGAAGCCCAAAGGCAAAAGATTAATGGTTCACAAAAAAGGCCTGCTCTCCATGGCAGAGCCACCAGCTCATTCACCCCAGACATGACACAAGACCCAAGGAACCAGCTCAACTACAAAAACTGCGACATCCTGCCACACCATTGTCAAAAAGATTACTACTGTGAGTTCGTGCACCTGAAGTCTGTACTGTTTCACTGTTGCATGAAGGTGTCAGGGGAAAATGTTGGTGAAATCTGTTCTACAGCACGGCGTAGGCCATTAATACCATATCGACAATATTAAGATGTCCTTGAAGCTTTCGGTCCTTAAATTGTTTACTGAAGGAATTAATTTTAAGTTCAACACCAATAATATTTGGGGAAAATAAACTTGAAAAGCTATACATATAGTAACCACGAAGGTGATGTTATTTAAAGCTAAAATTTAAACTAGTGAGTATATTTATGGAAGAGCTATGAACCAAGATTGTGCTACCATTTGAGATTAAACCAAAAGAGAGAGATGACAAGGAAATGCACACTTCTACATACATATGGGCAAAAAGCAGGAGAGACCATGCTGTAATTTGGTAAGAAAAGCCATAAACTAATCTGAAATCAAATTGAAAATATAAAAGTTAAGAGGCCCAGCAAAGGCAGGCGTAATCCACGTGTGGTTAACACATGCGGGGTGGTTAGGTGCAAGATAGGACCGAAACATTTTCCAACACAGTGACGATAGCAGGGTCTCGAGCTTGGAGAGGGAGGTCAAGTAGAGGTAGGAATAAGTGGCTTTTTGGTAGAATCTTTCTGATTAATTCTCCTTTTATCCTTCCTGAGGCAAGGAGCAAGAAAGAGGCTATCAGCAATATCTGAAGTACCTGCTCCAGACACGTCAGAGCACCAAAAAGTCTAGTGACATCAAGCATTCGTGTTGCTAGGATAATCGACAAACACCTAGAGTGTTTGGGTGGCTCGTGTACATAGTCATACTTTGGGCACCACTTTGGAACTTCTAGCCATTGCACAATGGCTGGAAACTATGTAAAATGTCACTCATGTGGATCTTCTGTGATTAATCCCAGAGCGGCCATCCCTCAATCTGGTTGGTAGTCTCAAACATTTATAGTTATGCTACACCTGAAGCTGAATCCTATAGGAAAGGAGTAAAAGGTAGTACTTGCATGAATAAATTCTCGATCTCTCGGCTGGATTTTTGTTTCTTTTTGTTTTTTTGTGGTGGAGTATTTTTTTTTTTTTGTACTGAGGATTGAATTTGGAGCTTTTGCACCGAGCTGCAGTTTTATACACAGTTTTGAAAAGTCGGTGCATATTTTTTAATTTGCAAAAAATTCAGTTTGGATGAGCCACTTCAAGTGATCAATAACTACATGTGGACAGAGGACATGGTATTGGACCTTAAAGGACAACACGGATCTAGGAAAAAGGAGGCCCAAATAGCAATGAGCACCCCTAGTGGCCAAATTGGGTATAGCAGAGCAGTGGTAAGAACAATGAGAGAAAAAAATCATTTAGATATTAGTGATACTGTGATAGGTTTTTTATCCTTATTAAGGATACACACATTTTAGGTTAAATACATTTTAAAATGTCACATATTTTAGGTTAAATAGTACAATGTTTGGGATAAGCATTAAAATACTTCATACAAAAGTGGGGGATAAAAGAACATGCTCTGGAAAATAATTGCAAAACTGAGAGACAGGTACATAAAATTTTATTTTATAGTCTATTTTGGCTTGAAATGTTCATAGTAAATGATTAAAATAGAGAGTAAAGTTATTTTTAAATATAAAGAAACAGAAAATAAATTCTAGTAAAGTAGTTCCGATTATGATATTTTAATAATGCCACTATTAATATTGAATTCCCTTTAAAAGTAATAGCACTTATTACTTTATTATACTTTATTATAAACTGCCTAAAAGTGAACACCATCCTGAGACAGGCTAGGGCCACCGTGATGTGACAGAAGCCTGGGACAACAAAACAGGCCCCCGGCACAGTAAACTGGTACCATTAGCAGCAGTCATGTTGCCCCTCTGGCCTCCTGCTTCCCACAGAGCTGTCCCCTGACACACTGATAAGACAACAGAAGGAGAATGTTTCCACAAAATGAGGGAATTGTTACCAAACAAAATCCTAGATAAAGCCTCTGGCTTCACTTGCTTGTAGGAGATTTAAAGATCACTAATTTTGGAGGTCATGTAGTTGCTACTACATTGGTAGTTTCCCACTAGCTTTGCTGTAGGCAACATCTCTGAAGTGTGTGTTGCAATATAAGTTGTCTGGGACACTGTAGAAACTTGAAGGTTGCTTTTGTTGAAAACCCTGACTCTTTACTTGTGCCTACAGATATAAGAGATTAAAATGAGACAAAAGGCTTGACATCTCTGTCTTCAGTAGTATCTGTCCCCTCTGCTGTCTTAACTCTTCAGTCAGATCCTGCTCCGCTCTGAACATAAACACGTTGATCATTTTTTAAATGTTTTGTTCAAGACTATACTATAGGGTTAATTTGGCCTATTACCCATTGGAACTGCAGTGTGTTTCTTTTCTTTCTCTCTTCCTTCTTTTCTGCCCCTAATCTTGTATTTTTTCAGCAGCTGCAATAGCCCAGGCACCTAAAGTCCTTCACTCCCATCATAAGACCTGACAAACCACACAGCCAAAATGTTTGCAGGGATAATGGCACCAGCTACAAAAGCAACTCAGCAATTCCTAGGACAAGTTGACCATAACAGCCTGGTGATCACCAGAAGAAAAATCTTTTGAAACTGTACCTGGCCAATGGAAACTACCAAGCATTAGCCCACAAAAACCAATCTATAAAAACCTGCTGCACTCTGCTTCATCAGCACTTGGCCCGTCTCTGGATCAACACTGACTTCCTTCAGCTGAAATTTCACTGACCAATAAAGCTTTGCCTTACAAGAGTGTGTACTTGCAATATTGGGGCTGTTTCATTTCTATTGATCCCATGCCAAAAGATCGTGTCAGCCAGCATTATATCCACAAAATGTCAGTGATTAAATTATTGCTCTAAGACTCAAAATCAATAGTTAGAAGAGAAATTTAGAGAAATAGAAATTTAATAGAAATTCAATAGAAAGCCTATAGAATCTGCAAATCTTTTCTCTTCCAGGAAGTAAAACAAATGTTGAAATTAATCTTACACTGGGGAAGAAAGGAAGAAAGGAGGGAGAAAGGAAGAAAGAGGAGAAGAGAGAAAGGGAGAGACAACAAGGGGAGAAGGAGAAAGGAAAAGGAAGGCGCTACAGATTCTACAAGTAGACCACTAAATATTTGTTTTTAACAGTGGGCAGCAAAACACAGACTGCCGTGGGTTTGGAACTTTTTTAAAAACAAAGATAAACTAAGAACATTGAAACCCATATATCATAACTTCTCTTTATTAAAAACCAGTTTCATCCCTAACTTGACATAGTACAGCAAACTTAATAATGAAACACTGGAAGCTTTCCCACTACAATTATAAAATGAAAAAGGATGTTCCTTCTAACCACTGCTATTCAGCTTTCCACCGAAGGTTCTAGCCAGAGAAATAGGCAAGAAAATGAAACAAAAGGTATTCAAATTGGAAAGAAAGTGGTAAAACTATCTTTATCCACTGACGATATGACCTTTACAGGAAACTCCTAAGAAATCAGCTAAAAACTTATTTGCTCCAGTAAGTTTAGCAAGGTTGCAGGACACAGATCAAAGTACAAAAATCAATTATTATATTTCTATATACATGAAACAGACAATCCAAAACTGAAATTAAGAAAACAATTGCATTTACAAAGTCTTCAGGAAGGTTAAAACTTTAACAAAAGAAGTGTGAGATGTAGAGTTTGAAACTACAAAGTATGTTGAAAGAAATTACAGAAAAGCTAAATAAATGGAAAACATGCGTGTTCGCAAATAGGAAGACATGTTGCTGTTAAATGGCAATACTTCCCCCACCTGCCTGTAGATTCATGCAGTTCTGATGGGCCAGTTGATCCTAATTGCCAGCTTGACTGGATTTAGAGCCTCCTGGAGAGGTAGTCGGGTGATGGGGGCGCCATGCTCACCAACGAGTCAACTCAAGCATGTTCAGGGCTGGATGTGCTGTTGTATTTCCTGTTATCAGTGCAGTCATGTGTTTCTTAGAAACAGGGATACATTCTAAGAAAAGTGTTTTTAGATAATTTCATCACTGCACAAAAAACGCCATGGAGTACACCTACACAGCTAAGATGGCAAGGACATCACAGGCGATATAATCCCATGGGACTGCCTTTGTATATCACGCTATCGTGGGCCAAAATCCCATATGCTGTGCAGGACTCTTTACCAAACAACAACCATGAAAGCGTAGTACTGGCTTAAAGACAGGCGCGGATCACTGGGATATTAGAATCAACTACCAAGTGCCTATCGACAACTGGTTTTCAACAAGGATGCCAAAACAATTCAATAGGAAAAAGAATAATATCTTCAATAAATAGTTTTTGAACAACTGAATTTCCACATGCAAAGGAAAGAATCTGGACCCCTATGTCACATCATACACAAAAATTAACTTAAGTGGATCAAAAATCTAAACATGAGAGCTAAAAGTATAAAATTTTTAAAAGAGGATATAGGCATAAATTTTTGTGACCTCATAATCACAGAAATTACACAAAATCTTGAACAAAAGAAATAGATAAATCAGACTTCATCAAATTTAAAAATGTTTATCCTTCAAAAGTGTTATAAAAAAGACTATTTATAGAATGGAAGAAAATATTTCAAATGATATATTTGATAAGAGACAAGCATCCAAAATAATCTGAATAAACATTTCCTCAAAGAAAATATACAAATGGCCAAGGAACACATGAGAAGATGTTCAACATCATTAGTTATAATGTAAATCAAAACCCTGAGATGTGACTTTACACTGATTAGGGGGACAAAAGGAAGGAAGGAAGGAAGGAAGGAAGGAAGAGAGAGAGAGAGAGAGAGAGAGAGAGAGAGAGAGAGAGAGAAAAGAAAGAAAGAAAGAAAGAAAGAAAGAAAGAAAGAAAGAAAGAAAGAAAGAAAGAAAGAAAGAAAGAAAGAGAAAGAAAGAGAGAGAGAGAGAGAGAGAAAGAAAGAAAGAAAGAAAGAAAGAAAGAAAGAAAGAAAGAAAGAAAGAAAGAAAGAAAGAAAGAAAGAAAAATAAGCAAGTCCATGGTGATAAAAAGTAAATCCATGCCTGCCAGGAACTCAGAGAAAGGAGATTAGGGAATCACTATTAGTGGTCTAGTAGGGTTTCTTTGGGAAGAATATGGAGAAATTAAAATGGAAACGTACAACAGTAATGACTTTATAACTTTATAAATAACCTTAAAACCACTGAATTATGCACTCTAAAATTTTTATGAATTATATCGCAATTTAAAAAAATTAATTCCATTCTTACCAGATTCTACCTTAGTTTTCATAGAAAAAAAAGTACAGTTCCTTGTATTTCCAAAGTCTGAGATGTTATCTATTTTAGTCTGAATCCTTATGCTGTATTTCTTGAAAATAACTGCTACTCATCACCTCACTTGTGGTTTTGAAATCCATTTTCAGGTCTGAGAAATGGAAATGACATTTCAGATTGAAAAAGAACTGCATTATATTGATTCCGATTCTCATGAATAAGCAACACAGAAGAATTCTGATCTTGGAAAGAAAACAGCAACAATTCATTGCTGGACCTTCTCATTATAAAGAGCATCAAGAAAATCTCAAAATTTATCTTTCAAGAGAATGATAGAAATCGGAAAGCTTTAAATTATGAATAATTATTGCCAAAGATAGAGCAGAACAGAAATTGAGGAATAGGAATATGGAGAAGGTCCATGGCAATGGTCTTAGAGAGAGCCAGGAAATGTGAAGATTCCCGGAAAAGTGAGGTAGCTTGGAAGCCTGTCTCTACCTCTTGTTGACTGCAGTCCTGGGGAACCCAAAGCCCCTAAGAGAAAGGCATAGAGCTGAGCCGCGCAGGGAGGCCTGGCTTCAGTCTTCGGCTACAGCAGCAGAAGAGGGAGCCCTTGAGCTGTAAGGCCTAGAAATCTACCCTGGCCTCAAAACCTCCACAAGAACCTCCTGTGAAACATCACAAAAATCTAGCTCAGATACTACAAGGGAAACGTAAAGTTTTAAAAAGCTACAGTCTTCTTACAGACCACGAAAACACTAGAAAAAGTATTGAAACCAAGTAAATGAAAAGTGCAATATAAGATTACAGCTGAAACTTTGAAACACATTTGCCCCACTAGAAACAATAAAGGAGAAACAGGAAAGCTCAGAGAAGACAGAGTTAGACAAGAGAAACTGATAGTAGATGAGAGGAAGATATAAAACAGGAATTGACAGAACTCAAGAAAAAGAAGAACCATTTCAAACTATTTCAGAAATGAAGACGAAACTATAAGGAACACAAGGAAGAACTGACACCATAAAAAGCACAGAAAGGATGCAGAACACAGAAATAAGAAAATCAAGCAAAACACAAAGTAAAACAGAAATGGGAAGAACAATACTTTTTTTTAAATTATATAGAAAAACAAGACTAGAAGGAGTTAGATACACATATAATGGTTCTATATAGGATATACAGGTGTTTATAGAACATAACAAGCACTTAAAACAACTTCAACAAAAAAAAATCTTTTCTGAATTGACATAAAAGAAGGAGAAACAGAAGGGAGAGAAGGAGGGAGAAAGACAAGCAGAGCTAGTTGACTCCACAGACAGGAAGTGCATACTCTGTAACAGGGACAAGTGGCCCCAAATGGGCAACACTCAGACACAGCCCAGCATATTATTACTTAAAAAAAAAAAAATCACCTGGGCAATTGAGTAAAAAGAACAAGCAACTCCCAGGACAAAATAATCAGACTGGTTTCAACTTATTGATGACATCATTCAACAAAGACTCCAGAAGAGAAGAGCAGCTAGAAGTTGCTCACAGTGAAGAGGAAGTAAGCCCAAGATTTTACATCCGACTCAACTCTTTTTAGCACAGAAAGGCTACAGATGAAGTAGAGTTAGCCTGTGTCTGTTACTATAACAAAATACTTGAGACTTGGTAATTTATAAAACAAAAAACTTCAATTTAGCTCGTGGCTCAGGGGTTCAAGGACGTGGCACTGGAACAGGCTTGGCTCTGGAGAGGCCCCCACAGCGGATGACCGCACACGCTGTGCACACAAGAGGGGAAAGCACACGGTGAGACAAGAAGTCAGAGACTGTTACTGTCTTCTAAATTCTTAAATATAAGCACAGAAAGCATAATGTAACAGGATTCAGACCACACACACATTTTCTGTCAATACTCGTACATAAGCATAAGTAATCTATTAAAAGGACAAGATCCCCAGATAGGACCACCAAACAATTCAATTCTGCTCTGTATACAAAAGACACAACTAAAACTGGGCAATTTTAATGGCTTAAAAATTAAAGAAAAAACACATTTTTTAAAAACTGTGTTCCCAATGGAGTTGGGGATTTACCTCAGTGGTGGAGCACGTGCCTCAAAACCACAAGGCCCTGAGTATGATCCCCAGCACCACCCCCCCAAAAAAATTTAAAAATATATAAAACAGTGTTCCAGCAAAGAAAATAATCAACAGAGTGAAACACCAACCCACAGAAGGAGAAAATCCACGCCAGCTGCTCTTCAGATAGAGGACTAATATCTAGAATATATAAAGAACTAAAGAATCAACCTCCCTGAAACAAACAATTTAATCAAAATGTGGCCAAATGAGCTGACTAGACACTTTGTTTAGGTTTTGGGGGGTTCGCTTTACTGATTTCCACAGCGGCTGTACTAGTTTATGGTCCCACCAACAGGGCAGAAGGCCCCTTTTTCTTTGTCTTTTGTGTTCTTGATGATGCCATCTGACAGGAGTTAGACAAAATCTCAGACCTGTTTTGATTTACATTTCCCCAATGATGATGAACTTTTTTTTTTCATGTACTTATGGGCCATTTGTACTTCTTTTGAGATGCGTCTATTCATTTCATTTCCTTATTTTTTGATTGGGCTGTTTTTTGACATCTAATTTTTTGAGTTCTTTATACATTCTAGAGATAAGCCCTCTATCAGACGAGTAGCTGGCAAAAAAATTTTCCCTTCCATAAATTGTCACTTCGTTCTCTTGATTGCTTCCTTTGCTGTGCAGAAGCATCTGGACCAGAGATGGCGAAACTTTTAGAGATGAGTGCCCAAGTGCAACCCACCTATTTATGACAAAGTCCCAACACTGCAGTCAAACCGGAATACTGAGGTTTTAGTTTAGAAACAACTCATACATTGACATCTTTTGTCTTAAAAGAAAAATCAATAACACACGTGCCGTAGGTTCACCACCACTGATCTAGATGATAGACGATAGATAGACAGACAGATAGCTAGATAGATAGATGATAGACAGACAGACAAATACTAAGGTAAGGAAAGCAATTCCTGACTTTAGAGAGTTTTCATAATTAAATTTCTCTTCATAGGTAATGTTTTACAAATATCTAATATTGATATTTCATAATTAAGTACTTTAGTAGCCACCAAATGTATTTCTTTGTTTTAATTGTTTCTGTAAAGAAAAAAAAAAACTTCTAAGATAATGTTTTAAACTTTCACATAGACTTCCAGAAAAGAATCATGGGCTGTATATAAATTTCTCTCTTTTTCTAGTGTCAATGGCTAAAACATGCGGCTCAAAAACATTTTTCTATAAATACAAAATTAGCTACTGCTTGGAATGAAAAAATTATTGCTTTCCAATACCTTAATGTGAGATGATAGATGATAGATAGATAGATAGATAGATAGATAGATAGATAGATAACAGATAAATAGGTACACATATAGATAGGAATGATAGAGTATTTTTTAAAAGACATAACTTTACTATTCATGTTTATTTTTCCATTGTTGTCCAAGAGAACATGAGTCCGCTATACCGTTTTTATAATCAAGTCAAAAAATAGGAAGTTCCAAGAAGGCCCTGGAAAGGGAATCAGTAACCAAGAAGGCCCTGGAAAGGGAATCAGTAACCAAGAAGGCCCTGGAAAGGGAATCAGTAACCAAGAAGGCCCTGGAAAGGGAATCAGTAACCAAGAAGGCGCAGCTCTCCCTCCGCGGAGTTTTCCCTTCTGTCTCTCAGCGCGCCCAGAACGCGCTAGTGACTCGGGTCTCCCGGTGATGAGCGCCGAAGCCCCCCCTGCCGCGCCGTAGGGACCTTGTGCAGGGAGGCGGCGCGGGGGTCACAGCCAGAAATGACACACTGTATCTCGCTAGGCTTTCAAACTGGCTCCGAAAAGTAAGCCAGCCAGAGAGCCAAGTAGGGAAGGAACCAGCAAGGAGGAGAGTGAAGTGCATCTCCAGTGTGAAAGCAAAGAGGCGTTTGCTGAGTGCGCGCCAGGAAGCCGGCCTAGAGGAGACGCGGAGGGGCCCGTCGGGTGGGCCCCTGGCCAGGCCTCTAGCGACTCGGGAGCAGGCTTGCTGACGGCTCACTTCCCTCTTGCAGACTCTCCAGCTGCTGCGCCTGACTTCACCCCCGCACTGTGATGGGGTGAGAAGGCAGGGAGCCTCCGGGGCAGGCTCTGGCCTGGCCTGGCCTGGCTCTCCCCCACCAGGGAGCTAGAGGGCAGAAGGCGCAGAGCTGTGTCTGGGAGAGAGGCGACCCAAGCGACCCAAGTGACATGAAAGTGCTCTTAGTCTCCACAGTGCTTCTGCTCTTGGACCTTTTGCTTCAAAAATCAGGTGCAGGAACTTGGCTGCACTCCTGCTACTCTCCTCTGAGGGCGGCTGTCCAAAGCGCTGCTTCTGTGGAGGGGCGCGGGTGTCTAGGAAGCTCCCGTTCCTTGCTCTTGCTGACAGCCGCCACCACCGTCCTTCTGGAACTGCGCCCATCAGGGTCACTCTGAAGTCGGTGGAGACTCGAGAGCCTGCGTGCTGCGTGTGCCACCGTCCGCGGCCTCAGGTGTGCGGCGCTCCCCGCCGGCCGGTAGAGCTACCCCGAGTACGCTCCTTCTTCCAGACAGCACACATTCTGAGCTGCTTCCTCTTCACTTCCTTGTCCCTTAAATGCTGGCATCCCCAGGAACTCATCTGCTTCTCAGCTCACATTTCTCCTGGATTCTCACCTAGTCCAGCGACTCCAGCTATCTACATGTTGGTGACTTCCCAGCTTACATCTGTATGGAACGTCCCACTGAATTGAATTGTAGGTACTTGTGTGCTAATCTCTCCAGAGACCTCTCCCTGTCACCAGCACCTGATATAGTACTTGAAACTGTACTGTAGTCATATCTTCAGATATGTAATAAATTAATAAAAATAGTTACACGTGTGTTCAACCCACAGCCCGACTTCCATAAGCAGCACTGTATGAAGAGGACTTGTCCTGAGCCACACGGAAAACATAATACAGCAGTGTGCACACGTAATGAAACTTTATACACAGGCATGTCCAACACAGAGCTGCAGACTGAATGTGCCTAACAGGGGAAAAAACTATAAATCCACGCAAACCGTTGTTGGGATTTCACTAATTCTTTATATGCCTTTGGACCTTGATTTTTTTTTCTTTTTAATATAGTTTGCCCACCTAAAATATTGGTTGACACAGTGCTACCTCTGTTTGTGAACTTAATTCTTTCCACGATTCTGGTCACAAACTGAAAGGGTTGTGAACCAAATCAAATTCAATTGTTAGGTTCAATGTTGACCTTAGGGGTAAATTTGATATCGGTTGTGACCAATTCGGTTGGTGACCAGAATCATGGGAAGAATTAAATTCATGAACAGAAGTACCAGTGTATTCATAAAAATACTTAAACGAAGTTTTTTCTATAATCAAATGAACATCCTTCCTCACATAAGTAAAAATAATTTGAGTATACATTCACATATGTCACTATTCGCAAAATCTATTTCAGTGCCGAACATTTAAATAGCATAAAACAAATATTGGCAGTTACGACAAGAAAAAGAAGTTGCCTGGAAGAAGGCTGTAAATAATAAAGCAATGCACCGGCGATGGTGGCACACACCTATCGTCCCTGGACTCAGGAGGATCACTTCTGCCCAAAAGTTGAAAACCAGCCCAGGCAACATAGTGAGACCCCACATCAACTCAAAAAAAAAAAAAAGGAAAACAAACTTCTAAAAAAATGTTCTTACAAATAAATTCCCATCACTTTCTGAAAACAAAATATTGTTATTGCTTGTAGATGTAAAAACATAAATATTTCCCTTTAACAATAATGTCTCCCCTTCTAAAAAGGAAAAACCTCTGTGTTTGAGTTTGGGCTCTGACTAATTTTGGGATCTTAAATAAGTTGATTAATCTTACAAAGCCTCAGCTTCCTTATATCTAAACAATCAAAGAGTGAGTACGAAACTTAAGTGTGACTTAGTAGTATAGAAAAGTGATTTCTTAACTGCAAAATGTTGGGTCACTACTAACATGATTCCACCAGACAAATGACTTTCCAAGAAATGACTCTGTCCCCGAATGAATTCAGTTCCCACATCTCTATGTCTCTTTATTGCTGGAATTCACTTGGGGTGATAAAAGTGCCATTGTCTTGAAAGTGGAGAAGAAATTATAGCAGGAATAAATAAGATATACATGTACATGAGTATTTAGATATACATTGTATTTGCATTAGATGTTTTAATTATTTTTAGAACAGAAAGCTGTGGGAAATCAGGGCTTCCTATCTCACCCTCAGTTACCAAATAGAATTGTGCAGAAATAACTACAAACATTATACAAATGAATGAGCACAGTGTGTTCCAGTAAAGCATTATTTCTTCACATTAAAATCTGAATATCACATAAGTTTCATATGTATCATAGTCTGGCCAGGCTGCTACAACACAATACTTTAGAATGGGAAATTTATAAGCAACAGAAACTTATTGTTCACAGTTCTGGAAGCTAGAAAGTCCAAGGTCAAAGTGCCAGCTGATGCCCTGTCTGGTGAGGCCCATTCCTCGGTTCAGGGCTCTCCATGTGTCCCCATGGGGTAAATGGAGCAGACAAGCCACTCAGAGCCTCCTTTATAAAGGCACTAATCTTATTTATGAGTGCTCCACCCTCACAACCTAATTATCTCCCAAAAGCCCACCTTTTAATACTACAATATTGGGGAATAAATTTCAACATATGAATTCCAGGGGACACCAACATTCAAACAACATTAACATCTCATAAAGTATTTTTCTTTAGATTTTTTAATCATTTAACAAGACAGAAACCCTTATTTCACACACTATTCAAAAGCAGGCAGCCGGCCAGATTTGGCCTGTTAGCCAACCCATGGAATAAAAATAACACCCTATATTGGACATTTTGACAATTGAGTAATGCAAGCTACTTTTCTCCACTGTGCCAATTTAGCCATGGTTAGTAGTTTTCTGAATTAGAGTAATTTTCAGGTGATATTACAAGTGAAATTCTTGATGGCTCCTGGAAGCCTCGCCAGAGGACAATCCCAATGGAGGTCATTGTCTATGTTGACTCAAGGTCCACCAAAATGATGCTTGTGCACATTGCATGCTGTCAGGTGGCTCCTCATTGGACCCACAACTGTTCTACATTGTGCACGTTTATTATAAATTCCTATCTGCAAAATCCTTGGTCAGGATATATTCTATTTTCTTAGGCAGTGTAATGAGTGTTTACGTAAACCAGAACTGCTATGCTCAAAACACGTGGACTGCTCTTCCAGAATTCATGTGTTGAAACATAATCACCAAAGCAATAGTGTTTGTGGGTGAAGCCTCTTGAAGGAAATGAGGCCCTGAGGCAGCGCTCTCTTAAGTGGAGTTAGTGCCCTAATAAAAGGGGCCACGTACAGGACACAGGAAGGTTCCGTTTGTGACCCAGGAAGCAGTTCAAAGAGGCCACATACAAGGACACGGGAAGAAGGCGCCATTTGTGACCCAGGAAGCAGTTCCTTAGGAGACACCAAACCTCCTACACCTTGACCTTGAACTTTTCAGCTTCTAGAGCAAAGAAATAAATTTCTGTTGTTTAAAAACTACCCAGATTATGCCGCTCTTATTCTTGGAGACTAAACAAAATAAGGTAGAGTTTAAGTCCTTGCTCACTCCCTTTATAACTGTGTGATGTAAAGGGGACTTGCCGCATCTTTTACGCATCATTCTTCACTTGTAAAATGAGTGAATGATAAGAACATGCGCAGTCATTGGACAGTGAAAGGAGACGGCACAGATAAAGCGCTCGTGGCAGCATGTGCTTCCCTCTCCTTATTCCATTTCCAGTTTCAAAAACTGTCTCAAAACTCATTTGTTTTGAGAGAAACCCAAAATATAAATAAAGAGCAAAATAAAAGGTAGATAAAAGGAAGTAGAGAGGTCTTTTTTGAATGGGAAGAACATGGGAGAGGATGGAATAGAGAGAAAGAGGATGAAAAAGAATGGAAAAAAGAAAAGAATGGAGATGGCACTTTTGCAAATGGGGAGGGAACCAAGAGGTAGAAGGAGTGAGGAGAAGAGGACTGGGGAACATAAAAAGAAGGAAGATGTGTTATGTACAGCTACCAACTCTTCACAATAAATGTAATCATGTACTGCAAACATGTACTAACAAAAATAAAAATTGAAAAAACTCGCCTGTTACTCTGAGGTGAAATCCTATCTGTTATTTCTCGTTTTGTCTGCTATCAATTTAATTGTATGAAGAACTATGTCTTAGTTAGCTTTTCTAGAGTCAATGGTTTGTAAGAGAGCAGATTTAATACAGGCCATTTATAAGTTACAATATTCCCCCACAAGCCAAAAGTTGGAAGAGTGCTGAATGTCTATCTAGGCACTGGGGACCCAAAAGATTCAATTGCGGGCTGGGAGTCCACAGCACTGTCCCATGTACATCCGCGTCTGCAGATGATGGCTGAAGAAATCTTTACTGGAACCAGGATACAATGCTCACAGCAGAGATGACAACCAGAGCTCCTCCAAAGCAACAGCAGCCATCCTTGATGACAGCAAGGGCCCAAACTCCTTCCTCTATGAGAACAGCCAAATTCCCTTGAGGAGAACCAGCCACAGCAGAGCTTCTCCTGGGAAACAGCCCACATCTATCTTCTGCTCCCACTCTGCTTTATGTTGCATCAGCAACAACACTCAGGTGGATCCTCTACGCCCAGCATCACACCAGCTCAGTCCAGCTGGGCGTTCTGGCTCAAGTTGACCATAATAAGCCCACCACAAACTACCAATGTGGCTAAAATTCTTACCACACTTTAGTTATAAATTATCACATATATCTACCTTTAAAAGGCCACTTGACAATGAAAACGAGTATCATTTCATGAAAACGTTCTGGATGCCTATGTTTTAATGTAAAAGGGTTCCTAAGACCATCTAAGTATTAACTGCGGGTGTACAAACTGTCAGGAGTTTCAGAAACCATCTGTGTTTTCACTTGTGAAACAGTAATAGCCTTTAAATTTGGCAAAAGTATACCTTTTGCTTTCGTTTTTACATGCACACTTATTTGAAATGTAAATTTTTCTATTCTGCTAGATGTCAAACTAAAATTTTGCTGAGAATGCTCATCACCAAACTGGCCAACAGCTGAGGAAGCTAATCTTCTGACTCTGAAGAGATGATATGTGGCTCTCACAGCCGGTCGGGACATTTGCCCGGCCAGGGTCTCCTTCACCTTCAATCACTGTTTTGGCCAACAGTGGCTTCTGGAGCCAGACATCCTGTGCTCAAATCCCAGCTCTTCACCTAGTAAGCTGGACAACCCCGTGCAGGGTTAGTAACCTTCTCTGTGCCTCGATTTCCGATTTCCTCATCATACGATGGCGCCAAAGATAGCATCAGCTCACATTAAGATCTAGCATGAGGATTACACGCTGTGTGTCTCAATTCACTTTCTCCCAGAAGCACAGCCGGAAGCAGGACTTGGGGTCAGATGGCTCGCTGGGGAGGTGGGAGACGGAGGCAGACAGAGAGAAAAGCGCTGCCGACCGAGGGCGTGTGTTGGACTGCTTCGACTCTGGGCCACTGCAGCTCAGTCCTGCAGAGGGCTTTCTAAGGAAGCTCACAGAATGGCCCTCAAAATCACCACAGAAGGATGACACGCTGGGACATTTGTCCACTAACTCCCACTCCCTGTTTGTCACGATCCCGCTTGAAAATTTGAACAATAACAACTTGTTCCCTGACTGTGCAAATTTCCACAGCTGCAGAGAAATCCCAGAGGCAAGAGAACTCAAATAGGTCCTCAAGGTGGGGTGATGGCAATAAGCACAGAGATGGGGCTGGGGATCTAGCTCAGCGGGTAGAGTGCTTGACTCGAAAGCACAAGGCCCTGAGTTCGAGCCCCAGCCCCAAAAGAAAAAAAAGCACACAGGTCTTCACCACGCTGCCCTAAAATCCAGCTGAGCTAGACGACGTGGCGTGGGGTTCACAGATTACGTAGTACAATGTATGACACACTAAGTATAGGGTGTAGAAAGTGGTAACTGCTTAATAAATTTAAATAGTAATAGTAGTACCATGATCAACACTGAAGTGTAAGAAAAGCAAACCTCATGCATCCTTTGGGTTCAAAGACTGAAAAATATTGAGACTTGCTCAGATACAAAATGCAGGCAAGAGTGCAAGGAGCAGAAAGTCACAAAATAATGGGCTCATTAGTATTGCACACTGTTCTAGATAACTCCAGGATATCGTGGCAGAGATGTGAAGCAGCCAGCCTGGAATTTTGGTCTGGAACACAGGAGAGAATGAACGAGAGCCATAAATGGAGACTTGGGAAGCGTGCACATCTATATTCAAGTTAATATTGACGTGCAATCCTAGAAGAAACAAAGTGTGTGGAGATACGAGGGCTAAGAGTCAAACTTTGCCCAACAGTAGTACTTAAGGGAGCAGGAAGGAAAATGATGCTGGAAAACAAATACAGAAGATGAACCTCACCAGGGATGTAGGAAGCAAACAGAAGAGACTGGGTGTCATGGAAACCAGAGCAGAGGGGAACAGGAAAGTGCCTACAAGGAGGGAACATTCAACAGTGTCAAATACCGTACAGAGCATGAAAATGTGAAATAAAAAATGCTCATTTATATGTTTTTAAAAAGATACAGTTGTTCTTTACATAATATGATTTTACTTGGAAAGTGTAGAAACAAAAAAGGGTAATGCATATAAATTAAGACTTGGGAAGATCTACCCAATCCAGTTCAATACAATATGCTTTTATTGAACAACCACAGTCTGCCCAGAGCATAATAGAGACTCTAAAAATCATGTAAAACTACTAACAAGACCCTTTAGATCTTTTGTATTATTTGCATTTCTTTGGCTTCTTGAAAAATGCATTCTATGATGTGAACGCTGGCTGTCCTGAAATCAGCCCCGGGCTCTCCCAATCTTGCGCATTACTTGGCCAGCAAGCGTTCCTAACCACTTTCTCCCCTCAAATGCAAAGTCTATCATCCAAACAACGGAAGCCAGGCAGACCGACCTCGCCATTAACACACCCACTGGCTTTTCCAAACATGTGCTTAAATATCATCTTCATTCTAAGATTCGCTAGTTTAGAATTGCAAAACAAGAAACTTCGCTTGTTTCATCGTTGTTATGACCAATTGCTTTTAGCTTCGTGGTTGGGAGGCACTGGCCACTAGGTGGAGAAAGATACTCAGTGACCCCCGAGGCTGAATTTTTAGCTCCCAGATTCACTTAGTAACTCTGCACAGTAAGTTCAGTTGTGAACGAAAAAAATGTCTATGAATAGTGATGGCAAATATTCCATGTACTCAGGGGTCATCACTCTTTTCTCTGGAATGTATGCATTCACTTTCTAAAAATGAGTTAGTTCTGTGCTCTTCTGATCAAGATAACCCTCAGAATTTGAATTAATGAGTCTTATTGTTGTGCCTCTCTGCTGTTAGCCTCCCACACAGCCCCCGGGGAGCATGGGTCAAGCAGCATCTAGGAGATGAGGGCAATTCTGCCCCTTCGTCTCCTCCTCCGGTCACTGTACCACACTCAGTAGCCTTCCTTGGCCTCCGAAAACAAAGGACTGAGCACACCATCCTGAAATGTTGCCCTCACACTGGGGTCCACTGAAGGAAAAAAATGTCTCCAACACGTAAAGGGATAGAAGTTTAAGGGTGCAGCTTGAGAATCAGAACCAAACAACTCCTCTTCACCTTTCCTAAGACTTGCCTTGATTGGAATCATATTAAATTTCCAATTATCTTTGAATAACATAAATAATATTTTGTAAAGGAATCTGTTCCTTTAGCCACAAGACACATATATTCAAGCAAATTAAAGAAACTAATTTTTTATGAAATGCCTTTTGTGATAGGGTTTATTTCTCAACTCTTTACAACAGACCGTAATCTTGTGTTCCTTTTCTTTCTAATCTTTCCCTCTGATTTCACATCTCTCCTATTTTAATGCACTAATTACTTTCACAAGAGACCTTAGCTATAGACTTTTAACTCTCTCTTCAAATAAAGTTATATACACTTACTAATTTTCTTCCTTCATCTAAACAGACATATCCGAATATGTGAGCTATTGACTGAAAAATGCTTTGCTACCTTTCAATTGATTGGTGTTGGCAAGGAGGAAAATTAAAAATCATAATTGTTCTATAGAGAGGATTATCTTCTTGCCCAAGAATATTGCAGTATGTCTTAAGAATCTTTTTATCTAAGTAAAAAATGAAAAGATAAAAGTATAAAAATGGGTGAAGATTAGGAAAGAGGGAAATAAACCTAAAAAGGAACCCCACTGAGAAAATAAATGAAGACTAAATGGAAAATATCTGATAGCCTTATAGAATTGCATCTGCAGATCTTGTTGGGGTTTGCCCTGGCCTTGTCCCATTCTAACCACGGTTCATTTGAGTTGAATCCTCTACTCCTTTTATCTCCATTCACTGCCTTCACTGATGCTTAAATTTTGTCAAGGCACTAAAAGATAGAAATCGCTAAAGTTAACTTTGTTGGTACATTTTGAGATACAATCTTTTACTCAGCTAAATGATTTCAAACTTTCAGAAACCCTGCCCCATGCACATATACAAACCTGGTCACACAGAATCATGGAAATTTAGAGGCGAGACCTTGGGGAGACTCTAATCCTGGCCCTGTCATCAAAGCTCAGGGCACTTACACCTGGCGAGGAAAAGCACCTTCCTCCACATCTCCTAACAATGTTCAATCGATTTGTACCTCGCTCCTCATGCAATTCTTACCCCATATTATGATCTTCCTGAAATACAGATCTCTGAAAGTCAGTCTTTGGAGAGCTATCAGCCAAGCCTCAAATTTAGACTTTTCACTTTATCTCCAAATGAGCTTAAACGTTTAGTTACAGAAAGACACAAACAGTACTGGAAGACCACATAGTTTTGAACTTGGGTCCCTTCCAGCCCACCCTGCAGGGCACCAGAAGTTTATGAATAACACCACGGTGTTAGAAAATACTTTGTGTGTGCGTGCATGTTACAGCATTCATTACATGCAATTATGTAAACTAGATACATGCTTTGATACATATTATTTCATATGCCACAAGATTTCAGAAGTGAAAGTTCTCTAGCCTCTTTGGAAAAACACTGCTGGCAGAAGTACTAGGTTATTTTATGGGAAAACAAGGATTCCCTCTAAGAAAAGCAAGAATGCCATTCACAAACTCCCTTTCCCAGACAGTCTGTGTAGGGCTTTCTCGTTACGTATCATGTAACAGCTCGTAGCCCCACGCTAGCCTCACAGCCCCCCATAGCGGTGATGCGAACCTTTCAGAGCTTCCCGGCCACAGGTTCACTGCTGCTGGTCTCTCGCAAAGGCCCCATCGCCACACCCAGCTCCCAGACAAGGACAGCGGGGCCTGGCGAAGGGCTCCAGCACATGCAATGAGGGAGCGGTCAGCCAGGACAAGACGAGAGAACCCAAGCTACCTTCCAGCCACTCTGGACCGCTGCTCTTCAGGGTAGGTTAGTCTCCAGCCATCAAGCCTACTGCCTCAGGAAAAGCACCAGAAGGTCTCCAACTCCTGCTCAGTGATTGGCTATCCTGTGTTTGGCTTTTCCCCAGGTCAGAGGCCTGAGATGGGGTCAGGGCTCCACCAACTAGGAAAAGGTGTCCCACCCAAGCAGCAGAGACCCTGGGGCAGTGTGTGGCAAGTGGCCAACATCCTTGTGTTACTTAAGGAAAATGTCCCTCTCGGTTGGGCACAGGTCTGTGCAGGGAAAAGGGCTCAGCTCATGGCCCCTCCACACTCCCCAGTCAGGCACCCGTGAGCGGTAAACAACTGCCCAGCCACATCCAGCTGGCCTGGGAGGGACAGTGGATCAGCAGAGGAAGAAATTTCATTCTGGAAAGGGGAGGGGAAGGGTTTCACTTCTCTAAAGTATAACAAAGTGTCCTCCTCAAATCCTGTGAGGTACAAAAAGTAGAATTAAGCAGAACTTGTATTACAAGCTCATCAACAAACAGATCACTTCTCCTCCCAGAAAGTTCATTACAATATGAATTCAAACAAAGAAATCTGAGAAACTCCAGAATATGTTTTGGCAAAAACATTAGTATTTCATGACTTTCTTTTCATGGTCAAGTTATTTTCATGCTGTTTTTTTCCAGGGCTTCCTAGCAGAGTTTTCATTATCTATGACAAAGTGGAAGATGAGTTGGACAGATGCACCATTCAGAGGCCAAGTTCTGCACAGCACTTATTTTCTGGAAATCACATCTGGCTCTACCGCCTTTATTCCCCTGGAGCCTCAGTGGCTGTGGACGTGGCCGGCTGCTTGGCTTGGTCTGCAGCTGTAGGGCTGCATCCCAAGTCACAGCCGTGCAGCATCTGACTTCATCCCTCCACATCCGCTCTTGTCCTTTAGCTTGAGGCAGAGGCCCGCCAAAGGAGTCACAGAAACATGGGCTGGCGTCAGGGTCCGGCCCTCGGTCCCCAGCAGCCCCTGGAGGGGGGACCCGTCAGCGTGGGGACCGGGGTTCTGTCGCTGTGCTTTAATTTGGAGAAGAGGGTAATCACTTCCATCGGGCAGGACCTGGGAAATGAGTTTCCCCGCTCAGAGGAGATGAAAAGTGAAATCTCTGTGGAGTCTTTTCTGTTATTAAAGCCAAAAAATAACAAATGAAGAAAGGAACCTATAAAGATATTTAGGCGAGAAAGGATGGCAATAGACTCAAAGGAGTCAGAAATATCTTTGAATTAGAAGGACTTGGGTCTGGTGACTCTTTGAAAACAATGTTTTTGTTTTCCAGATTATATGTATTAATTAAGTATCACACACACACACACACACACACACACACACACTTAGAGAGAACCATATTTCTACTGTCCAGACTTAATCCATTTGAGTATTTCCTTCCTGCCCTGTTTTCCTAGTACACTATTATATGTTTATATAGTCACAATGTTAAATTATTCAGTTTTGTCATTAACGTTTTGTAACAACTTTTATGGTAGCTTAATCAAGCAGCTAAGTTGATTTTCTAAATCATTGTAGTATAATTTAGGTTTCAGTGAACACTGAAGAGATATTTGAAAGGAGGAAACAGAATCAGTTTTAAAAAAATAAGAAAGATTAGATTTAGGCAAAAGAAGACCTAGCTAAACTCCAAGGTGTATAAGGTCTGGAACTAGAAGGGTGGTGACAACTGTTGTAGAAACGTTGAAGCAAGAAGGAGCCTTCAAGGCCACCTAGTTCCCCGCTGTGTGAAGTGTACGCGGACTGTCAGCATGACCATCGTCCCAAAGCAGATGGGAAAGCAGCACGTCATCCTCCACGCCCGCCCCACCGCCTCAGAATCTGCACCTTCGAGGCCCTTCAGAGAGTCGAGACTCACTGATTTAGTGCAACCTTTTCCGTAACCAGAGAGGCCGAGTCTGGCCACAACCCCACAGCTAAAAAGTGGAGACATGGCCTCTGGTTCTTTCCACTCAATCGAACTTTATCTTCCCCAAATAGTAACAACAATAGATGAGTCTATCAATGACTATGTACCAGAAATTATTGTATTTGCATTACATTTAATTCTTTCAATAATCATATTACTATATCTATTTTACAGATCATAAAGCTGAGTGCTAAATAACTTAGCCAAGTTCACATAGGTAGGAAATGGCAGAACTGAGCCAGAACCTGGGTGCCTGGCTCCACAGCTCATACTCCTGTCCTCCAAATTGAACTGGATGTGTGCATGGATGGGTGGGTGCACGGAGAAATGGATGGCTGGATGGATGGATGTACGGATGGACAGATGCATGGATGGATGGATGCAGGGATGGATGGACAGATGGATGCACGGATGGATGTACAGACGGATGGATGGATAGATGGATGAATGAATGAATGGACAGATAATGGATCCTTTTGCTATACTTTAGCCTCCCAGCTGCACCAACAAGCACCAAACTTAAGTACTTCAAAGGATGTACTTAAGAATGCAGAGACAGTATGAATAGCAACATGGATTTGAACCAAAGAAGTCTAGTTCCAAAGTGCCTTCTGCTCTCTGTCAATCTCTATACCAAAACTACAAAACAAAACCGCGTACTAGCATACTGCTCCTAAAGGCTAAAAATAATTATAAGTCAATGTGATCTGTTTTACCTTGCCAAGAAGTTGGCTAAGTGTCTATTGGGCTTTCTGCTTGCTGTTTCTCTACCAGTGTCTTGTCCCAATTTACTCCTTCACTTTAATCTTTATCCTGCCCATTTGTTCATTATTGGTTATTATAGGGCTGTTCAGGATATTGTGGTAATCACAGCGGACAGCCTCTGCCCTCACAGAATTTGCAGTGTACACGGACAGACAGAAATGAAATAAGTGGCTGTACAAGCATATATTAAACTTCAAACTGTGTTAGGAAGGAAAGGCACAGAGTGCTGGGAAACGAACAGCAGGGAGTCCTGACCTTATCTTGAACTCAGCCTTCTTCTGTTCTACCCCAGCCCTGAAGTTTCACTTAAAATTGCTTACTTTCTTCCATTTTTGTCTCCCCACCCAAATATCAAATTCATTTTTAAATATTCTCATTGTTTAAAAATCTCGTAACTCCCTAATCCTCCCATTAAATCCAGCAGATCTACTGGTTTCCCACAGCTGTTATAACAAATTACCATAAATTTGGTAGCTTAAAACAAAACAAGTTCATTATCTTGCAGTTCTGGGGATAAGAAATCCGAAGTAGACCTTACTGGGCTAAACCCAAAGCATCCACAGAGCTGCACTCCCTCGGGAGGCTGTGGGGGCGCACAGGTTTGCTGGTCTTTTCCTGTTCTTGGCGGCTGCGTCCACTCCTTGGCTTGTCCTGGAAACCGCATGACTCCAGGGTCTACTTAGGTCCTCATATCTCCTTCTTGGTATTCTCAAGCCACTATCTTCTACTTACGAGGACCCCTGTGATTACACCAATCCCACCCAGATAATCCAGGGTAACCCCCATATCTCAGGATCCTTAATTTAATCACATCTATGAACCAGCTCTTGACATGGGCAGTAGCTTAGTCACAGAGTCAGGGGATTAGAAGGTGGAGCTCTCTGGGGCCAATAACCTGCCTACCACCCAATGCTTGTTTTATCTCCCTTGCTCTGTCCCTAGACTCCATCTCAGTCTGTTCCCTTCATCCTATCACCCATTGTCTTTCTCGCGCTTTCCTTCATCACAAAGCCACGTCATGCTTCTAGTAACACACCAGCGAAACAGGAAGGAGGAAGTGTTGAGAGTCAACCCCCAGGCCCTGCCTTTTCCTTTAGGCATCGCCTCTCTTTTCTCTTTTTTATTTTTTTAACAAAGCTTTTGTCTCAGATTTGGTTTTCAAAATATCAAAACAGCACATTTCCTGGTTCAGAATGTGCCTGTAGAACAATAGAAAGGCTATCATTTTTTCCAGGTAACCTTTATAAAGGAAAAAGTTACATTGAAATCGTTCGTTAGAATGGTAGAGACATTTGAGGTTAATTAGAAAAGTATATATCAAAAGTAAATGCAGTCAAGAAAATCTATTCTAAAAAGTAATTAGGGGTGGGCACAAAGGTGTAAAACTGTGAATAGTGAGGAAGACTATAATGCAATTTACAAGTTCAAGATTACAGAATTAATTTTATGAATTATTATATATCTGTGCAGAGATTCACTATGTAACCTTAAATAATACTGTAGTTCATATTAAGTGATAGGAATATAGAGCAGCGATATCAGTCTTCAGAGCATTATAATTGCTTAACACACATGTGATTATACCTAGAATTATATTACTGAAACCACAGAGCTTTTTTACTTTTTATTTTTTTGTTTTATCTGTGGTTTTCTAATTGTCTCACTATAACTTATACTACAGTAAGCAATAAAAAGTTAATAAAAACAGGGCTTGCTGATTAAATCATACAAATATTTAATCATTTAAAGTAATAGCAGTAATAACTAGAATACATTCAGTTCTTTGCAGTTTGAAAATCATATTCTCTTGCAAACGTTAGACTCATAAAGTGATTTGGACACTGGCCAGGAATATTTATTTTCAAGACAGTCTAGGAAAATCCAAACAGCCTAAGAAGCAGATACAAGATCATTCTGTCTCCCTGGTCTACGCGCCAGTCCCCGAAGCCTACAGCAATTCTCCAACATGCCACACTATTGTCACTCAGAGCCTGCACCTCATTCTGCCCAGGAATCTCTCCCCACTCATCTCCACAGAGCTAGCTCCTTTTTATCATTTATGACTCAACTCACATTTCACCTCTTCAAAGAAGTCTTCCCTCACCACATGAAATTCTCTTTCTAGTCTTCTCCCAATCAGTTTTCTTCTTGACATATATCTGAAATCGTCTTACTCATTAAGTTATCTGCTTATTAATCTCTTGTCTCCCCTGCACCTACTACATCCTTCGCCCCACCCCAAAATGTAACGTGCATGAGAACAAGGCTATATTTTTTTCCCCTGTTCACCAATTCCTAGAGCACAGCTCATGTACCTCCATTTGATACATTTCTCTTAATAAAATTAATATCTGTCCAGATTAATTTAGAAAAACATTTATCTGTGGCATTATAGAATATGGACTCTAAGAGATAGAATATAGACTAGAAGAGAGTCTCTTTCAGTTCTCTTTTTACATTCAGTTCCTTACTATGTACTGTCTCATTTTAAATTGAATTCTAATTTCCATGCAGTTAGATGGATCCACAATGCACAGCTTGATGGAATCTGAAAATTATCTAAGCCCACTTGACTCAAACCCCAATCAAGATAAAGAGTAGGTCAATCAGTCCCAAAATTTCACCCACCCCAGTTCTCTCTGCAGAGGCAACAATTATTTTAATTTCTAGTATTGTGGATTAATTTTCTCTCTCTCTCTCTTGAACTTTATATAAAGGAAATAATATACTGCTGTGCTTTTATACTGGGCAAGAGTTTTGGTTGCTTTCATTCAATGTAACACACCTAAGATTTACCCATAGTGTTGCGTTCTATGACAGTTTCTTCATTTTCCTGGCTATGCAGTATTCTATTGTATTTTACTTTTCTATTTTTCTATGGATCAACATGTGGTTGATTTCCAGACTATTAAAGCCACTAGGCCTGAGATGAGTAAAGCTGAGGCTGGTAATGTAGCTCCTAGGTAGAGAGCTCACTTGCCTAGTGCATGCAAGGCCCTGGGTTTGATCCCCAGCACTACAAAAATTAATTAATTAAAGGTGATACAAACAAGCTTCTATAAATCTTTTATGAACATGTATTTTTTACTTCTGTTGGACAAATACCCAGAAGCAGAATTATAAAGTTATGAGACAGTTACATACCCAATTTAAAAACAAAGTTTAGCTTTTAAAACTGTCTTTTCAAATTGATTATATCATTTTACACTCTCACCTGTAAGGTGTGAAAGTTCCATTTGCCCCATATCTTTACCAATGCTTAGTGTTATCAATCTTTTAGTTTGGGCTGTCCTGGCAGTTGTGAGGTAGCGTCTAATAGTGATTTTAAATTGCATTCTCCTGATACCAAATGACATTAGTACCTTTCATGTGTTTGCTGTCCATGTAGACACATTTTTAGTAAAGTGCCCATTTGAATCTTCTGTACTTTTTCTTATGTGGCTTATGTGCGTTTTGATTTCAGAGTTGCAGGAGGCCTGTTATAATCAGATTTCAAGTCCTTTGTCTAATACAGGGATGAGGAATATTGACCCTATGTCTATGATTTATCTGTTCATTTTTTTAATGTCTTATGATGAACCAAGCTTTTAAATTTTCTTGAAGTCCAGTTTATCAGATGTTTCTTCTATACCTAATGCTTTTAGTGTCCTGCTAAGAAACCTTTGTCCACCCCAAAGTCAGAAAGATACTCTTCTATTTTGAATCAATGTTTGTGTATGGGTTAAGATAGGGATTGGTGTTACATTTTCTCCCTACAGTATCCAGGCCTTCCACTACCATTTGTTGGAAACGATCTCTTTGTCTATTAAATTGCTATGCACTTTTATTAAAAATCAGTTGAGTATAAATGTGGATCTAGCTTTAAATTTTCTATTTGATGCATAGATCTATTCATCTATCCTTAGTCTAATCCCACACTGTCTTGGTTACTATATAATATAACTAATCTTGAAGCAGGTGGTATAGTCCTCCAACTCTGCTTTTAAAGGATTATTTGTAACTTCTATTTCTTCTGTCAGTTTGTAAGCTGTGTCTTTCAAAGAATTTGTCCGTTTCAATTAAGTTGTCAAATATCTTGGCCTAAAGTTGTTCTGCATATTCTCATAAGAATGTTCATAAAATCTGTTGCTGTGTCCAATATTCTACTCCTACTATTAATAACTTGCTTTTACAACTCACTTCACTGATTTTGTTGTGAGGTCATCGATTTTCATAGTCCTCCTAAAGAACCACCTTTGAGCTTTGTTGATTTTCTCTGCTGTTTGAATTCTTCTGTATAATTTTAAGATTTTGTGTTTATTGGTCTTGGCTTGATTGTCAAGGTGTGCTTTCTTTTGGGTTTTGCCAGCCCAAGGTTTGCTAAATCTCACAAATCCATGAGTTGATGATTTTCATCATATCTGGAAAATTCTTGGTCCAATTTCCACTCTCTGCTTAGTACTCCAATCACATCACTGTGGTTGAGTGCTTAACATTATCTTACACATCCTTTTTCTGAAAACTTTTTAATCTCACTACTTGATTTGAGTAATTTTTATTGTTTTGATTTTAAATTCACTGATCTTTCTTTCAGCAACACCCAGACTTGTGTTAATCTCATACGTTGACTTTTCATCTCAGAAAGTATATTTTTCAGTTTGTTCTTTTTGTTCAAATTTTCATTTTGTTATTACTTAGGAATTTTTCCCTCCTTAAATATCTTATTTCTTCACACATTATAGTCATCTTTTTTTTGTAAACTATTTTAATATAATAGATTATTTAATGTCTCTGCCTGCTACTCTCAATAACTGGTTCATCTATAAATCTGCACCTCATGACTCTTCTCCATATTACAAGTGAAATACTCCTGCTTATATGTGTGTCTCTTCACTCTACTGTAATCCAGGCAAAAAAAGCATTGATGGCTGAATATTTTTGTTTCATTTTGTTTTGTTTCTTTTTCCAAATTTGAAAATTCAGAATTTCAAAAATCTCAAAAATTGAAGTTTGAGACTTTCTTGTTCAGTTGATATGGACCTGGGTTAACTTGGATAAGTTTATGTTCACCTATGATTGGCCCGTATTAGTCCATGTGCTTCCTACTTTGATCACCACCTTCAGGAGATGATTTTCCATTGATTTTCCACTTAGACACAATTTATTCCAGACGATCTTTGCAAGGATATTTATGTAGCAAATAGCCTTGGAAGATGGAGATGGTGCCTCCACTTGGTGTGACAGGTGGGATTTACAGACCATCATAGATATATTTGGGTTCCCTGAACTCAGTGTTCCTTTCCTGTAACAGAATTCACTGAATGTTCAGGCACATGTCTCACTGTCTTTGCATCACCCTGTGGGAATTGGGACCTGCAGAACCACATAATATGACAACTGCAAGTAACAAACCACCCTTCATCTCTGACCCAGGAGTCTTGTGTCACCTGGGTCAAAGCATCCATAGAATCGTGGCAAGCTAACTTGTTTGTCAGAACAGAAAAATCTCAGATACTTCAAAGTCTTACACCAACAGCTGGGAAGGGTTTGGGCTCTAATCACCAATATGTTCTATCCACCGTCATATTAAATTCTGCTAAAGCCCTGGAATCACTCTCACAAGAATGTGTAAAACTGTAATTTCTCTCTGCTTTCCAGCCCCTCGCCTCCCGTGGCTTTTCCAACAATATTCAATGATAGTTGAGGAAAGAATCTTTTTAGATCACTTGGCTTTTGTCTCTACTGCTCTCCCAGATTCTGATGCAGCTCAGCAGCTTACAAAATCATCTAGTGCTTGACTAATCTCGCCTCATCCCCACATCTTCATCATAGTGGATTCTGCAGCTCTGTCTGCCCAAACCTGCAGCAGTGAATTCCCAGGTACAGAGGTTACCATAGTTCTCACTAGCGCCATATAAAAATAATGATCTTAATTTTATCTAGTTTTTTTTGTTGCCATGGAAACAAATATTCTTCCTCTTCTCTATCACTGGAAGTAGGTGTCCTACTCTATTCTGATATATATCTTTGCCATATACTGTACAGAACTCCAAAGGTATTTGTACAAATAAGGGCTGTACCAGTGTTCTTGGGTCCAAATTTGGTTCAACTATACAGAAGCTTTTGATATAATTAATAAACCATAAATACATAATAGTGTCAGTAAAAGGCAACTCACAGTTGCTAGCAATACGCTTACTACATTCCATAGGGGATTTTAGTTTGCATTAAATGATAAATGTTAGTACCCAAAAAAGAGAAAATTTAAAGTTAAATTTGATTGTAATCAGGAAACTAAGGAAAGGGGAAAAAACTACAGAATTGATGTTAAGAAAAACGCCTTTTTACACTTTTTTAATATTGTCACATTGAAAGAGCCCTTAAAATACTGAACTACTTTTTGAAAGTCAATAATTCAGTACAACTGGGATCCTATACTTTCAAGATCTGATCATTTATCTCTAAACTTTCATAAAACCCCTCTCAAATATCTCCAATATTTCATGAATTTGTTTTTTATGGAGAGTAAAATTTTATCTCAGAAATACCACAGATATACAGCGAGATTTTATTTCCCATCAGATCAAAAGCCACAGCGGAGAAGCATTGGCCCTCTTACATAGCGCTTTCCCAAAACGGGCAAAAACAAATCCCACTCTGATTTTCAAAACTGCAAACTCTGAGCATCCACTATGAACAAGCCTCCTGTGATCGCTTCAGCAACACATATACTAAAATTGGACAATCCTCCAGGCCTTTTCCTTAGCACTCACTACTGTCTGACTTCATCAATTAAGGAAGGTCTATTTTCTGCAGTGTAAAATGAATTTATTTAAAGAAACATATATGAGTATTGGACAACATACATAAAACATCAATTTGGCTCCAGGGAAGTGAGAGGAAATAGGATAGTCTCTACTCTCTACCCTTGAGGATTTCAGCGCTAATTTATCTCAGGTTTCCATCTGATGTTTTGGCAGGTCTTGGTCTCCCCTTCTTCCCGTCCACCGCCCCAGCCCCACAACCAGTAAACCCCAATTAGCTTCACTCTCCACTGTGAGGGGCCTCTGCACACCTGATTCCTGTTTGAAACAACGCTGACTCTTCCACCTCTTCCTGGAAGCGCAGGTTCCCTTTTTCACACTCATTCTTTCCCTGAACCCAGAGACATCCCAGGTCCTGTAGTCTGGGATTTTTTATTTAGGAAAAATCTCCTGGTTTACCCTACACGAAATCATTCCCAAGCTCGGCTGCCCCTAGTGAACACAACTAACAAAATGAACTCATCTGGCCTCCCAAGTCCTTGAACACACCCCAAACGTCACATGTTGTGCCCCAGGAAGCCAGGGGTGTGTATCACCTGTTCTTTCTTGGTCTCTTAATCTACTCCTGTGACCTTCATGCCCTGACTTTCCCTTTGGGTAGAGTGAAGCCAGGAAGACAACAGAACCCACACACTTGCTATGTGAATTTGACTATAATCGCCCTAGGTTCTTTCTACTCCTAGAAGATTTTGAGTAGAATTGCCCAGTAGTGGTAAACTGTTTAAAACGTTGGTCTCCATGGTGGCTGCCATCCCATACACCTTCTGCAATTAGAGTTGTCCACTACTATCATAAACCGGTAGAGCTTTCCCTTAAATCTGCACTTTGAATCGATTTTATCAAAAGAATAAAATAGAACTGAAGATATGTGGTTTCCAATGCCAGTCTCTCTGTGGCCTTGTAACGTCTAGTTTTCTGCTCCTAGCACACTCCCTCCCTCTTTGAGTGCTGCCTAGATAATCCCATCCTGCAGGGACACCCAAGACGTTTGTGTGGAAAAGCCACAAAAAGGAGAAGCAACACACCCCAGAGACGGCTCCAGCTGAACCCAATCTTACATCAATCCACTGCTGAACGTCACCTCCACAGGGAAGCCAGCTGCAGGAGAAACACCCAGCCAACCCACAGAACCAGGACAAGAAACTATTTTGAAATTGTTCTGCAGCAATGGAACTGAAACAGCACATAAGGTTACACTCCCCAGAGCAAGTCAGCCTGGTTTTGAATCCCAGCTTTCCCCCTTGCTAGCTATGTGACCTTAGGCAAGTAAGCCAACCTCTCTGCCCAGCTAAAATCCCCACCCGCCACTTTCTTCCATGTCCACAATTTTTACAGAGTGTACACTGCCTGGCTAGACTGCATTTCCCAGCCTCCCTTCCCCTTAGCAAGCGTGTGACAAAGTCTTGCCAGCAGAATAAATGTGTACCATTTCTCGGTCTAGGCTTCAGGCCCTGGGCACATGCTTCTTCATGCTCTTCTGTTTCTCGAGGACTGAAGATACATGTGTCCACAATGTAATTTCAATCATGCAAAAACTGGGAAACCATGTGAAAGGAACAGGGATTCCTGAATGACTACATGGAGCAGAACTTTCCCCTCTACTCACCCGTCTCCAGGACTGTCTGCCTATAAGCGCTACACTCTGCAAGCTGCTGTGTTATTTTGTTGTTGTTGTTGTCATACCTTTACCTTTATCCTAACTAATATGTGCTCTGTGTTTTAGTTTTAAATAATGCTTGAGGTTAACTTGACATTGGCTGATAGCCTCTTAATAGCAGGGATAATATAAAATTATTGGAGTGTCTCTATGTTCCCCTACAGAAAAAGTGTCCTCCTTCAACTGAATACACTGAGAGAGTATAACATTGTCGTACAAGAAACTGCCTCGTAATTTATTATAAAGTAAATTGTATGCAAGTCTAAAAATATATTTTTCTAATTTTGACTTTAATTGAAAATTACTTTAAGAGGACTCAACATTGCCAACCTACTATTAGCTAATATTAGTTGTTTGTGTTCATAATGTCTATTTTTGAAGTATCTAATCTCAATACTTGGCCAAATGAGATGATCTCCCTGTTTTAATGTGGATATTCAATATTTTTAATTTATTAATATTAAATGAGGTGGTAGATTTTTATCGGATTTGGTAGACTACCGAAGAGCATCAGGACAGACCTTCCTCTCTATTTTGTGGCTCATTCCATTTCCCCACGGGCCAATCACGGAGACTGTTTTTAAATCGATGGCACTCATTTGAGCATCCAACAACTGGAAACATAGGAAAAAGTAGACAGTTTTTATGAGAGAGGATTAAGCACAAATGCCTTAGTTAAATATTCATGCTTAACAACAATTCTCCCTGAAATCTCATAGTTACAGTAGCTCTTATACAGCAGGAATTCTAGTAAACTTGCAAGCTTTAGCATATGTGGAACAAGGCAAAACGTAACCCAATGTTACCTGAGTCTGAGAAAAATCACACCACTGTGCTATTTTACACTAGTCTGCCAAAATTCATAGTTGATGACTCATTGGAAGCCTATAAAAATGTCTCGAATATGCATAAAACCTTACACAAGTATGTTGTTTTTTCATGTTTTTGAGGTTGTTACAAAACTTGTTTTAAGACTGATAACGATAACATGCCTGAAAGTATAACCACTTAATTCAAGGATAAAATGAGGGGCTGGGGATTTAGCTCAGTGATTAGAGTGCTTGCCTTGCAAGCACAAGGGCCTGAGTTCGATCCCCGGCACCACAAAAAAAAAAAAAAAAAAAAAAAAAAAAAAAAAAAAAAAAAAAAAAAAAAAAAAAAAAAAAAAAAAAAAAAAAAAAAAAAAAAAAAAAAAAAAAAAAAAAAAAAAAAAAAAAAAAAAAAA
>PVJO010017302.1:0-39726 GCA_004026905.1 Hystrix cristata | reverse complement strand
ACAATATAGGATAAAGGAGAGAAGAAAGAAATGAAGGGCGAGAGAAGGGTAGGAAGAGGAGGGTGAAGGGAAAGAGAAATGGAGAGGAGCATCCCTTACGTGGCTGTGTTTTCACAGAGGGATCTACCTTGTGCCCCACAGATGGGTGTGGGGAGACTCTGGACTCCCTGTCAGTTGTGCATCTGCTATTGTAAGTTCCGGTAATAGGACCTGGTCATTGCTATTCTGCTCAGGACGCAGGATGCTGTAGACTCTGTGGAAAGACCTTTAGGTCAAGGAATTGCCCACTGAGCTTGAAGCCACCAGCCAGGCAGCCTGCAGCCCCAGCGCTAGGGCTGCTGAGGGAGGAAAGCAGCTTTGTGTGCACAGCAAGGACAGTGAGAGGCAGGGCAGCTTTGTGTGCACAGCAGGGACAGTGGGAGGCAGGGGCCAATCAGTGGGCACTGTCTTTGCTGGTTGCTTCATCTACGCCCTCCTGACCTTTCCCACAGGCCTCCTGGAAGAGGAATGAGATCCTGATGATGCAATGGTCTTGGTGGGGAGGGTTTGTGAGCCTCCTGCAGGAAGTCTGAGGCAGAGACAGGCAGATGGGGGAAATGTAGCTTCCTTCCTTTCCAGCAGGGTTCCAGTGGGAAGAGCAGAGTCTGGAGTCAAGGGGCCCTGGGAATGGGATTCTGGCTGTGCCACTTTCCAGCTCCATGGACCCTCTCTGAATCCCAATTGCTTCGCTTCTCAAATGGGTTGAGCATAGTAAAAGTGTGTCTGCTGACATTTATGGAATAATCATTGTTCCTTGTGCTTTAGGGCATTACCTCTTATTTACTTCTCATAACAGCCCATTCTGGTTGCCTAGTGCTGTAAAACTTGGTGGTTTAAAATGTCAGCTGTCTTAGTTACTGAGATACCATACCTGACACCCACAACTCTAAGGAGGAGAGGTGTATTTTGGCTCGTAGTTTTTAGAGATTCCAGTCCATAGTTGGCTGGCTCCAGGGCAGGGTGGCATGGCAGAGGGTATGCGGGGGATAAAGAGCTCATGGCAGGGTGGTGGGAAGCAGAGAGAGAGAGAGAGAGAGAGAGAGAGAGAGAGAGAGAGAGAGAAAGAGAGAAAGAGAGAAAGAGAGAGGAAGGGAAGAAGGAAAGAGATATTTCCTTCCAGGCCATGCCCCCAGTGACCCATCTTCTCCAATCAGGCTTCACTTCCCAATCACATTTGGCTATAAACTCATGCATATCATGCCCCACTGATCCAGTCACCTCCCAGATGCTCCATGTATGAGCTCATGAAGCACTGGTGGGACATCTAGATATAAACTGTAACATTCTGCCCCTGACCCCCTCGAAGACTCATATTCATCCTTTTATGCAAAATTTATTTAGTCTATCTCTACAAGTTGCGAAATCCCTAATAGTTTCACATTGCTCATAAATCCTAGTCCAGAGTCTCCTCTGAGATTTAAGGCAAACTCTTAGCTGTGAGCCCCTGTAAAAATTAAAAAGAAAGTTAAATGCGTCTAACATACAAAGGCCTAGGGTAAACATTTCCATTTCAAAAGGGAGAAATAGGGGGATATAAAGGAATGGGACTGAAGCAAGACCAAAATCCAGCAGGGCAAACATTAAATCCCAGTATTGGTAAACAACAACTGATCACAATTATGTCACCTTCACTAAAGTAGTTCAGTCAGTAATTACAATGGTATCAAGTATAGAAGATGATGAACTGTGGTGACTGTTAATTTGCCACCTTTAACCATAGGTACAAAATCTAAAACAAATCAGAAAATTATATACAGTAAATGTCCCCTCAGTAGAGCAATTTTACCCTTAAAATGGAGAAGAGAAAAAAGTAGAGAAACAAAGGAAGAGAAAGCGATTAGAAGCAAGGCTGAAGGAAAAAGGAAGATAATCCAAGCCTTGGGAAAGTGGTGAAGAAGACAGGAGGGAAGGGAAGAAGGAAGAAAAAAAACAAGAACTAAACAAAACCAAAAGTTAAAAACAATGTTCACACTCATGAAAAAACAAAAACAATAAACAATCAAATCCAAACAAAAACCAGGAAAAAAAGAAAAAAAAAGATTTCTCTGTAATTTCAAGTGGTTATCTTCTGAGTCTGCAGTTTTGTGGTAGTGTCCAGTTCAGGGCGTGTCTCTGCTGTCGCTGGTAGGCAAGGAGGCAGACAGGGCCCAGATCTGTGCTGGATCATCCCAGCAAGCCTGCAGCCTCCACTGAAGTGTAGGCTGATCCTGGCCTCCAGTTGTGGGGTTGGGGCCTGAGTTGTTCAGCCTACAACACTCTGTGTGTCTCTTGCTGGCCTGACCTCAGCTCCCTGACCCTGGACATCTCCCATGGTTGTCCTTCACCCAGTCACTGGGAACCCTGAGATGAGATGAAGCCAACCCAGGGCTGCTCTGTGTCCTGGATTCACTTGGCCCCTCCCTAAAATGTCATCTGACCAAGCTCCTTCTCCAGGGGACTCGTCAGATGCTTGGACTGGAGTCACCAGCTGTTGTAGCTCACAGCATCCACCGCTCCCTTCCAGTGGTTTCTTCCTGGAGGGCTGTGTAGTCACCTGGCCTCATTGTGTCTCTGTAGATTGAGTCTGCTCTCTCACACCAGGAGCTGGGAATCAGGAGAAAGTGCAGTTTGCCACTTCCTGTTTCTGCATTGAGATCTGTCTCTTCACTTTCTCTGTGGACTCCAGTTCTCCCTTGAGATCCTCCTTGGCTCCCAGAGATCCATCTCCCTCCTTCATTTCTTCCCCAAGTTGTTAAATTCTGGTGTCTGGATTCCAAATCTTAGAGAGGCTGATTGGCTGCTGTTTACTGCTCTGCCATCTTCCTGAAAGTCTAAAGGGAAAGTTTAAAACCCTCTATAGCTGCATATAGTGACACGTGTCCGTCATCCCAGCATTGTCGGCGGCTGAGGCAGGAGAATTACAAACTTGAATCTAGCCTTGGCAATTTAGTGGGACTCTGTCTCAAAAGAAAAAATAAAAAATGGCTGGGATTGTATTTCAAGGCCCTGTTTTTAATTCCTAGCACTAAGGCAGGAGGTAGCTAAGGAAATGGCTTCAAAAGGAAGAGAGGGCCTGCCTGGGATCCTATTTTCTGAGACTAGATTGGTCTTCTGAGTTAAACTTTAGCTCAGGATATCCAGGTCTAAATACAATGGGAGAAAGTAACCAGATAACTTAGCTGATACACAGTAAATTTCCCTGGTGTGGGTCAGTGGTCTTCTGCAATCATTGGCCAACCCCAGCCCCAACTACCATCCATGTAATTGCACGTGCCAACCGTCCCACCCCCACCCTACACCCCCATGGGCTTCGGATACTTCTGCAGTCCCTACAGGGGTCATACAAAGTTAAAATTTCTACCACCTGGCAGTGAGGTTGAGCCAAGCCACTCTGGCAGGAGGCAAACCTCAGACCAACCTTCAACCCCACCCCAAGCTTTCATGCTTAAAAGTCTCAGCGGTAAGCACACTCAGGACCTGAGCTTTTCTTGCTGGCACATTCTCATCCTGTGCAGCATACTTTAATTTTCAAATAAATCTTGCTCCTCTTTTTGGATGTTCTGCTCAATTCTTTGTCCAGGAGAAAGACCCCCGACCTGGTAACAGTACCACACACCACGCAACAACAACAGCAACAACAACAAAGAGTCCCCTATACTTTAAAAAATCCTTCAAATAAAACCCTAACAAGATATGGTAGTTTAATGTGCCATCTTGGCTGGCTCAAGCACCTGGTTATTACACCAAACACAAGTCGAGCCCTTGCTGTGGAGGCGTCTGTGGATGTGGCGAACCTGACAATCAGTTCACTTTGTATGGCATATGTGATTATCTTTTTCCCTCTGCCCACCCCAGAGGCCTCAGCTAATAACAGATTCTAGCAGTGGTTCTGCCCAAGGATCCTATGGATGAGTAGAATTTGGTCTCTGTTTGCCTTTTTCTAGGAAGTGTGTCCATACATATCCTCCCTTCCCCTCTTCTCAAACCATAGAAAGGTCAAGAACCACTTGTCCCAGGATCATCTAATTTTACAGATGGTGTTCACATAGCCACAGCAGTGAATCTTGAAGGATGGAATTCGTAGCAGGGATGGCACAGATGCTGTGCTGGAGCTAACTGCAGTCTCTTTTGTTGGCTCTGTGGACCGTGACTCCCTGTGTTAAGGTAGCTTAATGTATAACTACTGACTTTATTATCCTGGGGGAAAACACAGTCTGAGAGATTCATGTAGCATTATAAAGAGGCCAGATTTACTGTTCTCTAAAACTTTTCCAGAGTGCAGAAGAAAGAAAGATACTAATAACAAATGATGTGCAAAACTAAATGGACCAATCTTGTAACCAAGGAGGTTTGGCTGGCTGGAAAATACTTAAAAGGTCAAAAAATAGGATAAAACAAAGGAAAAAGAAAGTTTCTTCTTCTCTCGTTGGGGTAATCCAATCTCTATCTTTAGGAACTGGAAAATACCTGTTTCCTAGCAACATCAGGTGGCCCAACATCAGGAGTGGTAGATCTTTTGGGGATAGCATTCTTCTACCTTTTTTCTCCTTTCTCTTAACCCTTTTCTCTCCCTCTCCCTGCTCTGTCTGCCTCTGCTCTTTTTCTGTGTTGATTAAGTCCCACCAAGATGCTGGAGATGCTGGTAGGCAATTATTCCAGATTTGTTACTCACCAGTAATGTGACTTTGGGTAAATGACAGTCTCACTGAGATTTGTTTCTTTTGTCTGAGGAGCAGATGTGGGGATTGCACAAAATGCTACATCAAAAGCTGTAAGTGCAATGTCTGGCAGTAGCGGTCCATTAATAAAGGTTAGTTCTCCTCCTTTCTCCTTGTAACAAAATTAGCCAGCCCCTGGTGTATCTAATTAATAAAGGAATGTACATTTTTATGGTAGTGACACAATGAACAGGGATCTGTGGCTTCCTTTGTTGCTTTGAGTACTTGGGTATCTGGATATTGAAGTTCACTGGTTTTAATATTAAGATGAGAATCCTGATTTTTCTTTCAAGGTGTAGAGTAGGCAGGGGTAGTTTTTGAAATGCAAATGTACATTGTGTTGCTATGACAAAGATGCTGCCAAGAAATAGAATATCACAGAACTTCAGAGCCAGAACAAATTTTCAAACAAAGTAACTCTATTTTCTAAGCTCAAATTGGGATGGGAGGTCAGAGGGTACAAACATTCATATAGGGACAGGACAAAACCATATCATCTGGTTTGAGGTGCTTTCTTTTAAATTCTTAACACACCTGAAATTAGAGTGCTTTTTGGAGACATGTCATATAGTTTTTCCTTTTTAAAGTCTAGAGAAGATGTTTTTATATCCAAGGCACATCTTATAGGCAGTGGTATCTTAAAATCAGGTAACTGTGGTTTTGAAATGAGAGCCAACACTGGCCCAGATCAGGGATCAGTCTCCAACAGGCCTGCTTATTGATACTCTTCTGTCCCATGACAAGTGGACCAGCTGGCCACTCAGTGCCTTCTGCTCGCTGATGTGGCAAAGGATGTCAGTGCCCTGGTCACCCCTCAGCATCTACCTTTCCGTCTTTTTGTGCCTCTGTCCAGAGGCCTTTCAGGCTAACACCATGGTCTGTCTGCAAAGGGGGAAGGCTGGGAGCAGCCCTCGGCCCATGGGACTGGGAGGTTCTGGCTGACACTGCCCATCCCTCACCCCTTAACTGGAAATGGAACTGTGTTTTGCACAGTCTGCCCCAAGTGCCCTAGTGGATTGAGCTACTGGTTGCACACAGGTATCTTGCTTGGTATCCTCATCGAGGGCTGCACCTCTTTCCCTGTCTCCCTCTCTCACCCCCATCGCTGATGCTTCCTGGGATCCCTTCCCAAATAAATGAGCACTGTAATTCTTGTGTCAGGGGCTGCTCCTAGGCCCCACCCTGAGATAACTGGCTACCTGTGACTTCTTGAAGGCATCTCCACTTTAGGGACAGGTGTTTGAGGCCTTTTTTAAGGGAATCCTGTCAATATTGAATGGCTGGGCATCTCTGGAGCAGTGAAAGAGAGCCACCTTTAAATCCAGGCAATGCTGTGTTCAAGCCCAGTGTCGTCTCCTACTACCCATGTAAGCCTAGACCTTCTGAGCTTCAGTGTCCTCACATGTAAAATGTGAGCACCAGAGCAAGGCTCAAAAAGACAATGCCCTGGTACATGAAAGGGGTTTGCAACATGGTTGCTAAGCCATGTGCAGTTTTGTTCTTGTAAGTGGGAGGCAGCATGATTTAGGAGGAAAACAGACTTTGGGGTCAAATGTAGCTGGGCTCAGACCCCTGATGCACTGTCTCATCTGAGTGTACTTGGTCAAGTAACTTCACCACCCTGAGACTCAGTTCCTCCTCTGCCCAGTGGACATATCCATTCAGGTCCTGACTGTGTTATTTGTTAGGACACTAAACTATAATGAAGATGTCCCAGAACACAGTGACTTTAACTTTATGGAAGTCTGTTGCTTCTTTCATGAAGGTCTAATGGTGAAGGAGTAGAGGCTGGCATCCATACTTTATGGAGTCACCCAGGGGTCTGTGCTTTTGGTAGTAGACCTAGGGAACGAGGACCTTATGGTACCTCTGTTTAGTCCCCTGGCTTAAATTTAGTTCCAGGGTCACACTCAGCTGCAGGGGAGGCTGGAAACAGAATGTTCTTCTGGACAGCTGTGTGTCCCGCTAAAATCTGGAGAGGCTCTGTCACCTGCAGGAGAAGGAAGAAGACTGAGAAGTAGCTAGCAATCTCTGCAGCAGCAGGAGTAATTTCTATCTTGCTGGATTGTTGTGAAGCTTAAATAAGATTTCATCTGTCAAGAGCCGGCACTTGGAACACCCTGAAAATGTAATTGCTATTTGTCTTTATTGTCATGGCAGCAGACAGAAGGGTCTGCAGCCTGAGGGTAAGTTGCGAGGGGGCATCTAGGATCCTTCAGAGATACTTTGCCAAGCCTGGGCCTCCTCAGTTCCCGTACCCCAGGTTGGCAGACCTGTCCCTGGGGACAATTGACCATGAGCATCCCAGTCCTGGCTCCCCAGACCCACCCTGAGTCAGGGAATCTACTTTCAAGCCCAGACTGGCAGGGCAAGGGACTGCTGCTGGGAAGTCAGCATTGATTGGGCCCCACCTGGGGAAGAGATGGGCAGGACTCACTAAATCCATACCTGCAGGAGCCGTCTCCGAACTCACTTGCTGCAGGGATGCTCCACCTGGGTGGGGTGTTTGTCCAGGGGGTGGCTAAAGGAGGGAGAAACAGAGGCATCCCAAAGCAGGTATCCCGACCTCTATCAGTCTGTGGCCTGCTAGGAGGCGAATGGGGGCAGGGACCCAGTGAAGCTACATGGTTATTTACAGTTGCTTGCCTTTGCCTGCATGACCGCCTGAGCCCTGCCTCCTGTCAGTCAGCAGCGGGGTGTCAGGGTCTCAGAGGAGCGGGGATCTGGCTGTGAACTGCACAAGCAAGGGATCTAGGTTTCCCGCCACACTGAATCATCTTGAAACTATCCACACCCCAACCTGTCCCACCCAATCCATTGAAAACTTCTTCCATGACCCTGGGCCCTAGAGCCAACAAGGTGGGGGACCACTGCCCCGAAGGGAGAGAGATACATGAAGGAGCAATGAGTCCCTCTCATCCTCCGGATTCTACCCCTTGCACCTGCTCATGTGACCAGGAGCAGGTCTCTGCACCTCTCTTTCCTCCCTTTCCACATCTTAGCCTAGTTTTCTGACTCTGAGGCCACGAACCAGCAGCTGTCCATCTGCCTCAAATACTCTGGCTTTTCCTGAGTTTACTGGGGAGAGACGATTCATATTTGGGTTGGTGTAGGATGTACTTCAGACTTAGGAAAGCGACCTGAGTTGTCATTCATTCTAGCAATGTGTATTGAGCACCTGATGCATGTGAGGCCCACAACCTAGACTCCAGGGCAGAGGGTAGTAGAGAAGGGAACAGGCATTCAAGTTGGGAATTGCTGTGGGAGGAGGGAGGAGGATGCCAGGGCTCCTGGAGGCTTGAGAGAGGACGTCACACAGTTGTAAGTAATAAGTGCTCACACTGATGGCGTCTTTTCTGTGTGCTAGGGTCTGTGGTAGCAAATTTACCAACAGAATCTCATTAGTCTGGCCTTCAACTCTGGGAGGTGGATTCTGCTATTTGTGACAGTTCACAGATAAGAAAGCCAAGGCTCAGAGAGTATAAGTATTTTGCTTTAAGTCACACAGCTGGTAGGAGACACAGCAGGGATTGAAAGCTAGAATTGTGTTAGTGAACTGCAGTTCCGCAGGACACATCCTGGCCTGAGGGCTGCTGTTGTAAACAAAGTGTTCCTGGAGCGGGGATTATGCTTGATCTATGGCTGCCTTCGCATAACAGGCGGCATTAATCAGTGGTAATAGAGATCATCTAGCCTGCAAAGCTGAATATAGGTTTTTTATTTTTATTTTTTGAGACAGGGTCTTGCTCATGTAGTTCAGACTGGTCTTGAACTCACTACGTTGTCCAGGCTGGACTGGAACTTGCTGTGATCCTCCTGTCTTGGCCTCCTGAGAGCTGAGATTACAGGTGTGCGCCACCATGCCCAGCAAAAGCTGACAGTATTTACTTAACTTGACCTTTATGGAAGAAGTTCACTGAGCCCTGCCTTATTATATTAGGTCAGTTAATTCTCACCACAGCTGATTATTACCCCCATTTTGCCGGACAGGGCATCGAGGCACAGAGAGGTGAAATTGTTTGTCTGAGTCACACAGCAGAGCCAGGACCACCAGGACCAGTGCTCTGGCCAGTCTGTCCCGAGGCCTTGCTCTAACTGCTGTCTTCCCAGCCCTGCCATCACCATCCACACCTTATGCTTAATTCTCATGTTCAGTATAGAAGGAGGAGGAAAAGGCACTTTAAGAGCTGGAGTATGAGTAGATGTCAAAATATTTTCTGTGGCACCAGAGATGTGTTTCGGGAGGGAAAATCAGTAAGTACTAGAACTTTCAATATTTGTCTTTGTGGTGACCACACAGTGAGGCTTTGGCAGCTGGCCCAAAGTAGTCTTCCTGACAAGGCTGCAGAGATGGGCTGGACTAGTAAGAACGCTAAGGTGGATAATGAATATCACCGTATTAATCAGATTTTGTTGCTGTGACTAAATCCCCGAGAAAAACAACTTAAAGGAGAAGGTGTGGTGGCACATGTGTATAATGCCAGCACCCTGGGAAGCTGAGGCAGGAGGGTCATAAGTTCAAGCCCAACCTGGGCTACATAATCACAGAGTGGGACCCTATAAAAGGAATAGGGAAAAGTACATTTCTGCATTCTCTGTCTTCCTAGTGGTGAAGTCGCCTGTCCTGGAAGCTGTGACACAATTCCTCTCTGGCCCGTTGGCCAGAATGTATTCCTGCAGCCAAATCTGGCTGCAGATGAGATGGCAAATGCAATCTTTTGATGCCGGTGGGCGTGGGCCCAACTAACTGGGCCAGCTAATAGGGTCTTTTCATTGTGCATAAGAGGAGAGTGACTAGTGGGGACACCATGGCTGTCCCCGCCACGGGAGAAGAGGGTAGCACCACGGGGAAGTGAGAGCTCTTGGGCACTCTCAGCAGCCACAGGTCCCGCTGGGCCGAGCGGGCCCGCAGACTTCCTTTTGTTCTTCCCCTTAGTTTATCCAAGCTTCTCAGCACAGGAACTTCTGACACATGGCTGTTCCTTGGAGTGGGGCCGTCCTGTGCACTGTAGGGTACTTAGCGGATCCCCAGTCTCTTCCCACGAGATGCATGGTGCCTCTGCCTTCCCAAGTTGGGGCAACCAAAAGTGTTCTCTGAGCATCACCAACCCCCCTGAAGGCAAGGTCATCCTCAGATGAGAACCAGTGGCATAGCTCACACTTTAGAAATTACTATGTGGTGTATTCACAAAAACCTCTGCTTTGCAGAATATGTGAAGGGTTTTCTAGAACAATTTTGATTCCTTGTGGTTTCTGAAAGTCTTTTGTTATTATTATTATAATTATTACTATTATTTTGAGAAAGGGTCTCGCAGTTCAGGCTGGCCTCAAACTCATTCTGTACCCCAGGTTGGCCTTGAACTCACAGCGATCCTCCTGCTTCAGCCTCCGGAGTGCTGGGATTACAGGTTTGCAGATTGCTGTGCTTTCTTCTCTGCTCACTGGCTTAGGATACACCCGGTATCCTGTCCCACTGTAGAAGAGCACAGTAGTTAGGAAATATGCTTCTGGAGCCAGGTTCTGCACTACACTTGGCTCTGTAACTGCAGACAAGTGATGTGTATGCAGTGAGCCTCACTCAGTTTCCTCACCTGTGAAATGGGCGTAGTTTTAGTATCCCCAAGTGTGTTGAAATGAGTAGGTGTGTAAAAGGCTAGTAAGAGGTACTGGCACATAGTGAGTGCTCAATAAATAGATGTCATAAAAAGGATGGACTCTTGTCCTTTGCAGCAACGTGGATGAGACTGGAAGACATTATGTTGAGTGAAATAAGCCATCACAGAAAGAGAAGTACTACAAAAGCTGACCTCATAGAAGTAGAGAGTAGCATAGCGATTACCAGAACCTGAGGGTATCAAGATGGGGTGGGGAGAGAATGGTCAAGGGGCACAAAATCATAGGTAGATTGGAGAAATAAATTCAAACATTTAATTGGAAACGAGGTGGCCACAGTTAACAATATTGTATTATAGATTTTAAAACAATTAGAGCAGATGATTTTGTTTTATTAAATTTTTAAAAACATTTTAAACTTTTTTTTTTGTGGTGCCGGGGCTTGAACTCAGGGCCTTGTTAAACTTTTATTAATATGATTGCAGTACACAATGATTGAATTCATCGTGGGGAGTTGGTACACATACAGAACACATCTTAATTCTTTTTACTCCCCTTTCCCCTCCTCTCCTTCCCTACTCTCTTGTTCTCCTTCCCATTTGTGAAAGATCTATTTCTCTGTTTCCTATTATCCATCTTTTATTTTGCTCTTTATACTTTTGGTTTTCCACGTAAGAGAAACCATGTGATATTTAAGCTTGTGTGTCTGATTTATTTCACTTAACATTATAGTCTCGAGGTGCATCGATTTTCCAACAAATGACTCAAATTTATCTTTCTTTATGACAGTACTCCATGTGTATGAATACCACATTTTTTAATCCGTTCATCTGCTGGTGGACATAAAGGCCGCTTCCAAGATTTAGCTGTTAGGAGCTGTGCTGCCGTAAATGTGCGTATGCGTATATACCCACATGCACTGTAATATGATAGAAGAGATGATTTTGAATGTTCTCACACAGAGAAATTATAAATATTCGAGGCAATATACTAAGTATCCTTATTTGATCACTGTAAAATATACACCATGTATTGAAACATCTGTATCCTACAGATATGTACAATCATTATGTGTTATGAAAAACAAAATAAAACCAGTTATTGTGGTATATGATTTTAATCCCAGCTACTTGGGAGGCTGAGACAGGAGGATCAAAAGTTTGAGGCCAATCTGGGTAATTTAGTAACATCTTATCTAAAAACAAATAAACAAACAAAAAACACAAAACTGCTGAGCAAGAGCAGCAAAGAAACAAGATAAAAATAAATGCTAGCTATTATTTTTGCTGATGTTATTACTTAATTACTAGTGCTTCCACTTGGCACCAAATGTTGTTGAAAATCCTCACACTTGGAAAAGTGTGTGTTTTTTAACCTCGTGTTTTCCCCCCGTGGGCAAACTCTACACCTAGCATCATTAAGGGAACTTTAAAGAAACAAACCGGCTCACTTCTGAAACCTTGTGCCCTGCAGAATGGAAGCTTGCTTGGGAGGAGATGAAAGAGAGGCCTGTTTTGAAGCTGGGCTATTACTTACATCCCTTAAAGTGGTCAAATTATGAATCATCAAAGCAGAATGGGTCTGGTAGTGGGAGGAGGGTGCACACTCGCCTCCCTTTTCAGACAGACCACTTATTAATTCACATGTCATTGTTCTGTGGCACCAAGGGCCTGGGGAAAAGACAGCTACACTTTCATATGCTGAGGTGGAACAAATTGTGAGTGGGATAAATTCGCTAATGGGTGGAAATCACCCTGCGTAGTGTCTGGTCCGTGCTAACTGCTCTGTCATATTAGCTGTTCTCCCCTGCGCAGTCTCTGCCTGGGGTCACTGGGCCAGACACCTGCAGTCTGTTAAATGGTGGCCTCCTGCAGGGTGTGCCTCTGCAGATCTGATTAAATTAAGGCATTTGAGATGAGGTGGTCCTGGACTATCTAGTGGGCCCTAAATCCAGTGGCAGGTGTCTATAATTATAGACAGGCGAGAAGACAGACAGGGCGGGGAAGCCATGTGATGATGGTGATGGGTTGGAGTGAGGCATCTATAAGCACAGGAACATCGAGAATGCTGTGGCCCCCGGAAGCTGGGGGAGGGATGTGGACCAGGGTCTCTCGCAGAGGCTCAGAGGGAGCCAAGCTTGCTGATACCTAGGTTCCAGACTTCTGGTCTCAAGAACTGTGGGGTGATCAATTTCTGAGGTAATTCTTCCAGTTTTTGGCAATCTGTTATAGCAACTACAAGGAACTAATACAATTCGCCATTTGAATGGGATGGTTTTCACTTCCAAAAACCTCGTTCCTGCTCCTGCTGGGGCTACAGTCACACAGGTTAGATGTAGGTTCAAGTGTATAAAAAACGGAGAGGCATGTTCCTGAGTTGCATTTTTTGATAGATGAGAAACTTGAAGCATAGAGACGTTGCGTAGGATGCCTGAGGTCACGTAGCTGGTAAGTATTGAGGCAAGATCTGAACCCAGTGGTCTGGCTTCAGAGTTCATGCTGTTAAACATTCAAACATGCCACTTCTCACCCCATGGGGCTCTCGGTAGGGCCCGACTTCTAACAGTTCTTTTTCCTCCTGCTTTGGAGGATCCAGGGTCTCCATCTTCAAAGCCCAGCTCTCCACAGCAGTCCTCCCTCCCTGAGGTAGGAAGTTATCTTTGTCCCATTTCCTTTCTTCCCCCTAGAGCTGGGGACTTGAACCTGGTGCCTGTACAAGCTAGGCCAGTGCATCCCCACTGAGCTGCACCCCAAGCCCCACTGTCACACTCTCTGACCCCCTTGTTCCCTGGTGGTGAGGTCCTACTCACACAGGACAGTGGACAGGAGTGTGCCTGTGGCCTCATGTCTAAGCTGTCATCTGGTCTGATAGATCAGCAACTTGACCTGAATTTGTCTACCTCTTTCTTGTCTTTCTCAGTTCACTTTCTTTTCTGGTAAGGAAGAGACAAAGCTGCTTCCCAAGCCTCATGGAGGCCTCATGGTTCAGGGCTTTTAAAGTCATGCAGTGGAGTTTTGACTGGATCTAGGGGACAGTGGAGGTCTTAAAAAGCTATACTGAGTAACTTTGGGCAAAGTCATGATACTGAATTTATTTTTAGAAAAATCCTGTGGCTGCCTTGTAGGCAGAGGGAGGTTAGGACTAGAAGTGCGGGGGCATTATAGGAAACCATGGCCTGATGCCCGTGAAAGTGGTGGTAATCCAGGATTGGGTCAGGGGATAGAGAGACGGAGGGAAAGGGATGGAGTTGGGGGACTCCGAGGTTGGAGGATAGATGGGAACTGGCTTGACTGAATGTGGGAGGTGGGAGAAGCACTCAGGGTGACCTCTAGATTCTTACATGGGTTCATGGGAGGATATTGTTCTATTCGTAATGAGAAGAAACAAGAAGAGTCTGGCCATGGGAGGGTCGGGGAGGTGGTAATGTAGGCCCAGTTCCTTCGCCTAAAAACAGGGGTTTAGAAGTTGGATGAACCAGACCAGGGGTGGACAGAACTTGACTGGGGTTGGAAAACTTTTTCCATAAAAGGTCAGAAGTGATTATTTTAGGCCACGTGGTCTCTAGAGGAAATCCTCAACTCTGTGTTCTGGTAACACTGAATTTATAACACAAGTCACAATGGCAACAATACAGATGTCTGTCCATGGACAAATGGATAAATAAGAAGTGGTGTGCCCCTCTGATCAAACAGTAGTCCAGGTAAAAAAGAGTGGAGTTCTGATCCCTGCTGTGATGTGGAGGTACCGCAGAGACTGCTTAGTGAAGGAAGCTGGACCCAAACATCACGGATCACGAGCTTCCATGCACACGAAGGGTTCAGCAGAGGCAAATCTGCAGAGATGGGAAGTGGAGTGTGGACAGGAGAGGGGGAGTGAACTGTGTTCAGAAGGAGGCCGAGGTCTCCTTTTGGAGCAAGGAACACGTTCTGGAATTAGGGCTCTACTCTGTGATGGCTGCACGACGTTGTGAGTGTATTGACACCGCCGACTGGCACATTTGACAGTGGATGATTTTATATTATGTGAATTTCACAGTTAAAAACAAAGCAAAACAGCCACCAACAACAGCAACCAGTAGAGGGCTGGTTTTGTGCTGTGGGCTGTAGTGGGCTGAATCCTGCACCAGGTAATCATTAGGTTGTCATTCGCGTTTGATGGTTTCGCTCAAGGATGGGCTGGGGTCTCGGAAGTGGGCATCCTAAGACATTTTCTAACCTTTGATACCTGTGCCCAGGTCTGTGGACTCTGACTTGGTGACTTGTGTCACTGTTTCAGAGAAGAAACTGGCCTTGGCATTTGTGATTTTAAATGTTCTGGTAGCTACATTATAAAAATAAAAAACACAAGTGAAGTTATTTTTTGCTGTTAATATTTATATAGCATCTCACAATTGATACCAGCCCCATTTCAAGACCTCGAAAGCTGTATGTGGGTCGCGGCCCCTGTGGTGGACAGACCAGGTCTGAGGCTTTGGTGCAAGCCCTAATTCCACTGCCATTCCAGGCACATAGTCACCCAATGATCAGGGAGTGTTTGCTTGAATATATCCTGTGACATATAAAGTGTGACAGAAAACTGTGGGGACTGTTTAAATTTAAAAAAAATTACAGTAAAAGATACATTGTCATTAATTTCTCTCAGAACAGCCCTCCTCTCTTTGTTTGATTTTGGGTGCTGGGGATTGAACTCCGGGCTTTAGGCTTGCTAGGCAAGTGCTCTACCACTTGAGCTAAATCCCCAACACCAGCCTTTCTCTTTTTGAACACACTTATCTCATTTTTTTGTCATTTTCTGAGGCAGTTCTGGACGTCCTCTATCACCAGTGCCTTTAGTTGTGCTGTCACGGCTGCCTCAATGTTCTGAATCAATTAAAAATGTTTACCCTTCATGGTCATTTTCACTTTGAAGAAGAGCCAGAAGTTGCACAGCACTAGGTCTGGTGAATAAGGTGGGTGAGGATGCACTTTAGTGTGTTTCTAGGAGCCTGCCTCTCTGTTGGCTGGCGTTCACCAGCAGCAATCACCATATTTTTGGTCACATCTCGTAAAGATCACTACAAAGGACTTCCAGAAACAATGGGATGGGTGTGTTCAGGGTAGAGGCGAGTATTTTGACAGCATTAATGGCAATATGTCTTTTACTATTAAAAAGTTAAAAAGTTTAAACACTCATTATAGTTTTTGATCACATGTATTTCTCCTTATGAATCAGGAGACTTGAGTTTTGGACACTCTTGGTATTAGAAAGCGTTGCCTTCTACAGGGTCCAAACTGCTTCCCTGGAAACCCAGCCAGGGTCTGCATCCGTCCTTCTGGGCTGAGTAAGTCCGTGTCCTGTCTCCCTGACAGCCCTTCAAGGCTCTGAGATTGCGATGGGATGTTATTTTCTCCTTTTAAAGATGATAAAACGTTGGCCAAGAGAGTTGAAGTAGCTTGTCCAAGGTTACAACTAGGCTGGGGAGGAACAGGGAACTGAATATTTGCCCTTCTTGACCCTTAATCCATATCTTCTTCCCACAGAGCTCCTGAAATGCCACAAGAGAAATTCAGTTCTGCATTTCAGGGCCCCTCTCCCTCTCTCCCTTCTTCTACCACTCTATTTTGTTCTTCACTCTTTTTTACCTCCCTTCTTTTCTTCAACTCCCCCTTTTCCTCCTCCTCCCTGCTTCCTTCCTTCCTTTCTTCCTTCTATCATCCTACTCTCCCTTTTTCCCTACTTTCCTTCCCTCTTCCTCTCTTTTGCTCTTCCCTTCCTTTCCCCCATCTTTCTTCTATTCTCAAACATTTATTCCTGCAGAGCAGTGAAAATTCAAATCAGACATCTTCTGGCTGCAAGAAATTGTCAGTCCAGCAAAAAGAGCATGTAGAATGGCCTTCGGTCCTTGTTTAATACTATATTTACAGGATCTCCTTATGTATCTCAGGCTGGCCTCAAACTCTTGATCCTACTGCCTCAGCCTCCTGAGCACTGCTGGGATTACAGGCATGTGCCACCACACCCAGCTCTAGTGTTACACTTGTGGCAGTAATTTAGGGGAGACAGCAGTGGCTACAGTAGAGAAGACCCTGAGCTAGTCTCATGCATTTTAGCTCTGGACCCCCACTTGCACCCTCCTGGATGGGGAACCTCTTTCCTCCCCAAGAGGAATTTTATTCTCTGGAAAAAGGACATAATGAAAGAGGAAGAAATAACTCTGCATGAAGATTTCCTGTTGGGACTGAGCAGGTGATGTTTGTGCCCACATTTTGGAAATGATGAACACCCCTGGTGAGGCTGATGGCTGCTATCAGGCTACATTACATGAAATTGCTGACATTAGGCCATTTTCAACCAACAAAAATGGCAATTTCAATATACACCCATTTCCCTTTATGTGCCAGGGATGTGTTCCAAGACTCCTAGTGCATGCCTGAAACTGTGGCATGTACCAAACCCTATGGAGACTGTTTTATTTTGCACAGATGTCTGTGCTCAAGTTTAATTTGTAAGTTGGACACAGTAAGAGATTAAGAGCAATACCTAGTAATAAGCTAGAACAAGTATAACGATCACTGTAATAAAAGTTATTTCAAATTTATAAGTTGTTTGCTTCTGGAATTTTCAATTTAATATTTTCAGGCTGATGTGGGTAACTGAAATGCAGAAAGCAAAAACTGTGGATGAGGAGGGATGATGTAGCTCAAACTCAGCTCTTGCTGAGTGTTTCACCAGCGAACGGTCCACCTGGCATGACATGATAGTTGAGTTTTCAAACAAAACACTAGGATGTATATCTAAATAGGGATTGATTTTTTGGCATAATACTGAAAAGAAAAGGAAAAAAACCCTGAGAAGATAAGAATCCTATATTTCCAGAGTGTAGAGTGTAGTGTCAGTTTGTGGGCACATAAAACTGACATCAAATAATTTTGAACGCTGTAGTGGAAAATCAATCCCCTTTCAATTTCCTCTGATTCCTCAGAGCCAAAGTCTCAATTTAGTGTCATCTGTGTCTGACTCTTGTTGGTCTTCCATTCAGTGGGACAGAGCAGGCTCAGGCTCAGAGCTCTGAGCACCTGGATATCCAGGTTTTCATTGTATTTATTTTTACAGCTGATATGGAAACAGGGCCAGTTTCTCATTAATAAGGATAATAGGTTTTATTGAAAAAGTTATTTAGGTTAAAAAGTGACTTTGATGTAAAGAAAAACATTGGGGCAGGTAGGGCAGAATGGCAACTCGAGTTTGGGGTCAGCTGGAGGATTGGTGGAGCACACTTCTGGGTAGGTCTGGGTGGAGCGTGGAGGTGTGGCTTCGGGGTCTACATCGGGTCCCTTGCCCTTCCTCTCTGGCACTGTTCTCTTGCTCTGCTTCCCAGCTGCCATGAATTAAGCAGCTCTGCTCCACCGTGCCTTCTGCCGTAACAGATAACCATGGAGCAAATCCCTCAAAACCATGCATCAGATGAAAACTCTCCTCCTTTAAATTGTGTCAGTGATTGTGTCTCAGTGATGAGAAAGCTCCTGTACAAATATCAAGTAAGTAAGTACAGATATGGCCAAAATGAGGAAGGTGACGGGAACTGCTTGGGGGGTGGCACTGGCCTGGTTAACAGAGTGAGTATGTGTGTGGCTCAATCACACAGCTTACATGTTTACTTTTCTTGCTGGGGAGGAAGTCCCTGAAATGCAAGTGTTTGTGAAGCAAAGTAAATAATTTTGAACAGCAAACAGCAGTGCAAAATCAAAGTCCCTCAACAATTAAGGAGCAGAGGCACCACCTGTTGTGCAGTATCCACTGGAATTAATAAAGCAGCAAAAAGGCACCAAAGCTACCGGCAGCCTCAGCTCAAAGCAAAATTTTCTCTCCCGTTGGGCAGGCAGTGGCCTGACATCTGACTTGACCTTGAACTAAACTCACGGGCCTTCTTTGATGATCGGCAACCAGAATTTGAAGGAAACTAGAGAAGAGCTGTGTGCCTTGGATACATTGTTAGGTGAAGAGTCAGAATTAAATCTGCCACACAGAAGATGTATGCTGCAATCTCATGATCACAGGCAGATGGGTGGAGAGAGTCTTTTATTTTGCAGGGAAACCTAAATGTTAAAGCCTTTTTGACGAGCAGGGTGTTTTGGTCACCCTTCACATTGTTGGACACAATAGCCAGTACCCACAATTTAAAGAAGGAGAGGTTTAATTTAGCTAATGGTTTCAGGGGATTCAGTCCATTGTTGGTTGGTTCCAAGGCAGGAGCATCATGGCAGAAGGAAGTGGTAGAGCAAAGATGCTTAGTTCAGGGTGGTGGGGAAGCAAGTAAGGAAACAGTACTAAGAGGAAGAGGCAAGGGACCAAATATAGCACCCAAAGTCACACCTCCATGACATTCACAGACATATACAAAAATGTGCTTCACTGATCCCCAGGTGTTTCTTAGGACAATCAAGTTGACAAAATTAAGATTGTCACACAGGGCTTCTTTCAAGATGGGGTTCTTTGGCAAGCTGTGACTTCCTCTGCAAGGCCACCAGCCTGGACTCTGAAAACTGTCAATAATGTGAAAATTATACAAGACAGCGTGAAGGTTCTAGATTGAAGGAAACCAAAGAGGCAAAGGGACTAAGTGACATATGTGACACTTGACTGGATTCTGGATTAAGGAAAAGACAAGTAGCTGGAAGAGCATTATTGAGATGGGTGGTGAGATTTTAATGGACAACATAAAGTATGGTATTATGGTTTAATTTAAATTTCTTGGGTGTGGGAATTGTATTATTTTACAATAAATTATGTTGGAAAATGTCTTTGTTCTTAGGAGATATATGCTGAAGTACTTAGAGATGGAATGTCATGATGTTAGAAGTTATTTTTAAACAGTTCAGCAAAAATAAAAATACAGACAGATTTCATGCAAATACGGCAAAGTGTTAACAATGGTAAATCTAGATGAATCTAGATGTTCACTGTGATGTTATTTCCAACTTTTCAATAGGATGAAAAAAATTCCAAAATAGAGTTGGAAAGATTTTCCTGCTGCATGGAGAAGATGTGATAGGCGATGGGGCCAGACTTGTTGCTCTGTAATTTTTCTTGCTTCAACAGAAAGTAGAATTTGACGATATAAGTTTATCAGTCAAGATCTTGATTGGTCTTGGTTTTAGTGAATGATTTTTCTTTAGCATATTGTCTATACTAACGAGGCCCTTAGAGAAAAATATTTTCTTGGCGTTTCAGAGGCATGAAGAGATAGCAGAAGCTGTGAAGAATCCGTCAGAAGCACCAATTAGCGCTGAGGAAGTCACTTGCCACTTTGCAGGGTCTCAAGGACTTTCCAGCCTTCTGTTAGAGCCATTTGCTCTGTGACGCTGACAAGCCCCATGCATCTTCTAGTCTTCGGCTTGCTCATTCGAAAATGAATTTAACTGAGTACAAGAATTAACACTGAAAAATTAATGACTTTTCTACACATTGGTGGTGAACTAGCTGAGAAAAAAAATGAGGAAAATAATTCCATTCAAAATACTTTCAAAAAATAATGAAATACCCAGAGATCAACATAGCCAAAGTGGGGAAGACCTCCACAGTGAACGTTTCGGAACACTGAAGAAAGAAACTAAAAGATAGGAAGACGTCCATAAATGACTGTATTTTAAAATGTGGTACATATACACAATGGAGTGCTATTTTGCTTTAAAAAAAGATGTCCTTTTCAGGAAAATGGATGGAACTGGAGATCGTCCTGTTAAACAAAATAGGCCAGGCTAAGAAAGATGAATGTTGCATGCTCTACTTAATATGTGGAACCAAAAAAGATGACATGGAAGTAGGAGAGAGGCTACTGATACATAAGAGGAAGGGAATAAGGGGCGCGGGGAATGTGTAAAGGAAGGTATTGGGTGGGATGAGATCATGATGTTATTTACTTAGTGTTTCCATTGTATCAGATGTTATAAATAATATGGAGATGATTTTAAGTATAAAGGAGGGTATGTATAGGTTATATGCAAATACAAAGCTATCTTATATAAGAGACTTTTTAAAATTAAAGTTTTTATTAGTACGCGTTTGCAGTACATGATAGTAACATTCATTGCGGGAAATTGGTATTTGTACATAACACATCTTAATATTTTTAATTCTCTTCCCTTCTCCTTCCTCTCCTTCCCTCCATTTCTTGGTTCCCTATGTAAGGGACTTCCATCCTTGGGAAGATCCTGGAGCTGAGCTCTCCTGTAAACCAAGAGATGACTCTGCTCACAGGAAAGAAAGAGAGAGAGAAACCTGACTCTCTGGCACTTCTTAAAGGGCACTAATCCCCTTATGACAACTCTACCCTCATGATCTAATCACTTCCAAAAGCTCCATATCCAAGCATCACTTCACATGGAAGGTTAAAATTTCAATGCCTGAATTTTAGGGGAGCACAAACATGTTGTCCATAGCAAGGACATTCACAAAGTACTCAGTGTCCAAAGTTTGCAAGTTATCTAGTGTTGGGCAGAATTGATCAGCCTCTTGGCGCTTCCATTTCTATGCAAGATGGAGATGTTGATACTGATGGAGTCTTCTAGGGTTGTTGGAAGGACTAAGTCAGTGTACGGTGCTTAGAGAGCGCTTGGCACACAGAAGGTGCTAGTTAGATGTTTGTCTTTTGACCATCTAATACAAAAGTTTTAAGGTTCATAGATTGTAGCCCGTTTCTGCACCTTCAAGTGGTGGCCATCCTTAGAGGTCCCTGGGGAGAACTGCTCCTCTTCCCTCCCGGCCTGTGAGTAAACAGAGGGAAGAACAGCAGTGATCAAGGCTTGTGTCACAACTGCCACGTGGCTGGGATGTCGGAAGGGTCTGGGGCTGAAGTGCACAGCTGATGGCATCAATGAAAAGTTCCTCTTTGCTTGTTTTTCTGCGGCTGATCCTGGCAGCGGAAGGGGGAAGAGACACTAGCAGATGGATTAGAGGCGACGCCAGCAGAGAGAAATACCTGGAGAAGTGCCCCATAGAAGGGAATCCAAGTTGCCTTATCCAAAGCAAACGTCATGGAATTACAGGATCTTTTTAGTTTATATGCTGCTGAGGCGAGCACGAATTACAGGATCTTGGAGCTGGTGTACGTGTGAGGCACATGGGAGAAGTTTCATGGGCCTAGAACATTCATTAAGCTCCGGTTGTTTGTTGGGCCATTTTGCGTTCCTGCTTTGGAAAGCTCATAACTCGCAGAGCTCTAGTTCAGATTCCAAGGCCAGGCTGCCGCATCCCTGGAGGGTGATGCTCTTCCCTTAAATTGATTATCACCAAGGATGGGCTGCTCATCCCCTCACCTGGGTCAGCAGAGCTGAGCGAGGCTCTCATGCCTAAACATCACCAGGTGCAGAATGACACCTGCGTCTCGACGCAGAGCAGAAGGAAAAGTACGTGTCCTTTTCACTTACCTTTCCTAAATGCCAGGCTCCTCCTGGGTGAGCATGCAGATGGCGGTGTGTAGATCTGTTTCCTTTGGTTAGGGTTTAAAAAAAAATTTTCAGCAGGAAGTTTCTGGAGCAGTCTTTGAATTTTGGTGGTGCTCTTGGTTATTATGCCTTGGCTTCTCTTCTCGCCTCTCCAGGCAGGCTCCTGCTCCTCTTCTGAGACCACACTTGTCAAGGATGCGGTGGCCTCGAGGTGGCCGAACCTGGCAGTCAGCTGTGCTGTTGTTACTCCTCTTCCCAGCAGTGTCAGTGCAGGTGGTCACGGCTGTCTTCTGGCGACATTTGTTCTCACGGCTTAATGTGTGCTTGCTCTCTTGGTTCTCCTCCTGCACTCTGGCAGCTACTTTGTAATTCCCTTTCTGGCTTCTCCTCTGTTGCTTTGACCTCTTTCCCAGAACATTTCTCCCTCGGTCTCCTCCTTCCCTTCCTTCCTTCCTTCCTTCCTTCTTTCCTTCCTTCTTCCTTCCTTCTTCTCTCCCTCACATTCCCTCTTTCTTTCTCTCTCTTTCCCCCCATTCTCTCCCTCTCTCTCTTTATATTTTTATTTTAATTAGTACATGTTTGTGGAACATAATGATTACATTCCTGATGAGGAGTTGGTACATATACATAACACATCTCAATTCTTTTTAACCACCCCCCACCAGTTTCTTTAAGTGCACAGTGGCAGTAGAGGCCACAGCGTGAGTAGGAGAGGTGTTCATTGTTCCTGGGGGGACATTGTTTCTAGTCCTTCTGTTGGGTAGAACCAGTGACTTCTTTTTCTTTTGAAAATAAAATACATGTTGAATTTACACTGAGGCTTCCAATTCAAATTCCAGGGCTAGTAAATTTTCATCTAATCTCTTCAATCTTATGTCATTACCTTCTTTCTCTTGCACTAAAATTCTTGATTCCAACGCTGGCGAGGATATGGAGAAAAAAAATGTCTCATCTATTCTTGGTGGGAATGTAACTTAGTGCAGACACTGTGGAAGCAGTATGGAGGTTCCTCAAAACACTGAAAATAGATCTATGACACAATCCAGCTGTCCTGCTCCTGTTACGTATCCAAAGGAAATGAAATCTGTGTAGCAAAGAGGTATCTGCATGCCTATGCTCATTGCAGCATTATTCACCATAGCTAAGATATGGAATCAACTTAGATGGCCGTCTGAGGATGAGTGGATGAAGAAAAGGTAGTATATATGCAAAATAAAATATTATTTAGCCATAAAGAAGGATGAAATCCTACCATTTGCAGCAAAATGGATGGGACAGGAGGACATTATGTGAAGTGAAATAAGCCAGACACAGAAAGACAAGTACCCTATGTTCTCTCTCATATGTGGGAGTTAAGAAAAATCAACCTGAAAATAGAATAGTGCTTGCTGGGGACTAGAAAAGGTGTACATGTGTGCAGAGGGTGGATGGAGGGAGTCAGGATTTAGTCAGTGCAGGCCATATGCATGTATTCCTTGCATCAACCTGAATCCCATTAACGTGTACAATTAATACATGTTAATGAAAAATAAAAAAAGAAAAAAATCCCAATTCCCCCCAAAACCAGTGTAGGTAGTCATTTGCTTTATCACACAATATATACAGCACAACCTCAGGAAAAGAATGACAACACTATTATCAATGATATTATTAATGAAAACAGTTTAAGACTTTTTATGCACTTAAGTCATTTTTTTTGTCCTTAATATATATCTTACTAAGGGTTGATAGGCAAATTCTATATCTTAAAGTCACTTGACTGTTAATTATTTTTGTTTTTGTTTGTTTGTTTTTGTTTGTTGAGATGGGCTCTTGCTTTGTGATTCAGGCTGGCCTGCAACTCACTATGTAGCCCAGGCTGGCCTTGAACTCATGATAATACTCCTGCTTCAGCCTCCCTCATGTTGAGATTATAGGCACATGCCACCACACCCAGTCTTTTGACTAGTTAATTCTTAAAGATTAAAAATAATTTAAAATTAGAACTTAATTTTTTTAAATTAAAAGTTTTTTGTTTGATTTTGTTTTGTGGTGCTGAGGGTCGAACTCGGAGCCTTGTGCTTGCTAGGCAAGCACTCTACCACTTGAGCTAAATCCATTAAAAGTTTTAATGTAAATATTATTATTATTATTTTTGGTGCTGGGGATTGAACTCAGGGCCTTGTGCTTACAAGGCAAATACTCTAACCACTGAGCTAAATCCCCAGCCTTTTAATGTAAATATTTAAAGTCAGATTTACACCATGTATTTGGTAAATCTATTTTCTACTGTTCTCCTCTTCGACTGTTTCCTTTGTCCCCCTGTAGGTAGCCTTTGTGTGTTGTTTCTGACTTCTTTTTCCATTAAAAACATGTGTCCCTGTCCCCTTCCTTCTTAGGTAAATGTCAGTGCGGTGTACACATTTTTCTGTACCTTGCATTTATATAGTGTTTCCTGGTGCTCACACCACAGCGGTAGGTAGAGACTTCGCACTTCCTGTGACAGCTGGGGAGGGGTAGCGTCATGTTGGTGTACAGCGTTCATTTAGCCAGGTGCCTCAGCAGGTGAGCCCAGGCTTTGCCTTCACATGGGTGCTGCAGACATTCCACACGCTTCTTTTTGTCTTTTTGACAGTGTAGTTTTGGACAGACTTTTTAGGACTGGGATTAGAGTTGATGGCTAATGTGCATGTAGTTTCCCTGCATACTTCCAAACTCCCTTTCATGAGTTACACCATTTTATATTCCCACCAGCAGTAACTGAGAGGGCCTCTCCCAACAAAAGTAGGTTGTGAGGCTTTGGAGGGAGGTCGTTCCTGTAGGATGGGAACAGCAGCTCTGTACAGGCTGTGCTCCGACCCGTGGCTGCCAGAGGACTCTCGCAGTATCAGCAAGATCATGTCATTCCTTCGCCTGGACCCTGCTGGCTTCCAGAGTCAGAATGCAGCCGGACACTGTGTCAGTCCAGCGGTGGAGCCCTACCTGGTCTGGACCATCCTACTTCTTTGACCTTTTCTTGCTTCTCTCCTCGGGCCCACTCTGTGCTGCTCATCTGGCCTTTTCTTTGTTCCCTTAATCGCTAGAGTCACTCCTGTTGTCTTGGCGTCTCCTGCTCCCTCTTGCTTGAGCTTTTCTCCTCATCTTTGCCCAGCACTGAGGTCTTCATTTTCACACATCAGCTCCTCTCCTTGTACCAATCAACTGATTATCTGTAGTACTCTTTCTGTCCTTCCTTATCACTTCATCATATTTTTATACTGATTTTTTTGTATTATTGATTGGTTTGTAAGCTCCTTGAGAATAGAGTCCTTTCCTGCCTTTTTTTTTTTTTTTTGTGGTACTGGGGATTTAACCCTGGACCTTTGCACTGAACTACAATGCCAGTTTCCTGCCCTACTTTTTAAAATGTTTTTTGAGCCACTGTCTCATTAAGTCACTAAGTTGCCTGGGCTGGGCTCAAACTTGTGATCCTCCTGTCTCAGCTTCCCAGAATGGCAGGATTATAAGTGTATGCCACCATGCCTGATTCCTTTTGAGCCTTTTTCTGAATTCCAGATTTCACAGTGCCCAATACATATAGCAGCTCAACACATGTAGGAGGCTGATACATATAGGAGCCCAACACATATTGGTTCAATCAATGAAAAGATAGATGGCATATATTTTATATGTAAAATCATCCTCATTCTCATTCTCAGTCTCTTTTATAGGAGATGTATTAGTCAGCTTTCTGTTGCTGTGACAAAATACTTGTGGTAATCAGTTTATAAAGAGGAAAATTTCATTCTGGGAGGCTGAGGTAGGAGGATCACAAGTTCAAGCTCAGCACGGGCAACTCAGAGACTTACAGAGACCCTATCCCAAAATAAACAAAAAGAGGCTAGGGATGTAGCTTAGTGCAAAGGCCCTGGGTTCAATCCCCAGTACTGGCGAAAAAAAAAAAAAAAAGGAGGGGGGATTTTTATTTTGGCTCACAGTTTCAGAGGTTTTGGTCCATGGTCCCTTGGTTCTGTTGCTTTGGACCTGTGGCAGCACAGGACATCATGGAATGTATATCATGGTGGAGGAGGCCTGTTCATCTCATCGCAGCAGCTAGCAAGCAAAAAGAAAGCCAGGAAGGGGCTGGGATCCTACTATCTGCTTGAAGGACACACCCTCAGTGACCTAACTTCTTCCCCACAGGCACCATCTTCTGAGGATTTCATTATGTCCCAAAAGTGTCACAGGCTGACCACCAAGAATACATGGACTTTTGGGCAACACTCCAGATCCAACTCTAGCAGGATGCTAGGATGCTAGGACCTGGAAGACAGGACCATTTTCTGTTATCTGCTTTTTGTGGCATATGAAAATGCATATTTAATACAGACAACTTGGTGAATATCCATCCGTGAAACCATTACCATAGTTATGCCAGCAAGATGTCCACTGCCTCTAAAAGTGTCCTCCTGTCTTATTTATTTTCATATTATTATTTGGTGATAAGAATATAACCTAGGATCTACCCTCTCAGTGAATTTTAAAATGTACAACACAGTATTGTTAGCTGTGAGTGAGGAGCAGTTCTCTGGACTGTTCTCGTATAACTGAAACCTGGAAGCACAGGACCTACATTTATTTATTGTTGCGCCTTTAGCATCTCTTCTCCTTGCATGTAACAGGAGTCATGGGGACAAACTCAGGCTTTCTGAAACTTGAGCCTTGTACAAGACGAGTGTCGCCTCTAAAGAATGGAAGATAGAATTACAAGTGTCAAATTAGGTAGAAGGCCTTGGAAGGGACCTACGGAATTGAGAACCCTTGAAGCTTAAGCCTCATTAGCTTCAGGGAGAATCCTTCTCCGGGGCTCATTAAATGTCTGTTGAATGAACGAATGAACCACAGGTAGATTTTAAACATCTAATTCGGTTGGTTTCCTTTCTGTGTAGGAACAGAAGGAAACTTCAGAAGTAGGATAAGGTGATCTGTTCCATTGTGCTCTTGAACGTAATTAGGAATTCTTACCTTCCAAATTTAAGGCAGATTTAACCTTAGGTTTGTATTTAATGGGGGAAAAAATAATCAGATATTGTGGTATTTCAGCAAGGTCACTCTGTTAGATAGGAGCTTGGCTGGGCTTTCTCTATTTTCCAGGTTTCTTCCAGCAGCACATCCTTGTAGAGAATCTTCCTCTACCTCTTCACTCCTGCAGCTCGTGTGGACACAGCCGGGTGTCCATTCATGCCAGGCCTGTTTACTCCAGCTGCAGGAACTTAACACTACTCACCTCCATGTACTGTGTGCTGTGTGGTAATCACCCCTGTGTTTTATAAATGAATATTGCTCCATTGATTCCTTACCACAGTCTTTTCAGGAGGCGCTGATCATTATCTGTATTTTAGGGATGGAAAAATGGAGGTACAGAGGGGTCAAGGTGATTGTCCGGGGTCCCAGGAGGTAAGCGACAGATCAAGGATTCAAACTTTGGCAGGATGGTGCTTACTGTTTGGATATGTCCTGCCAATCCATATGTTGGAAATCCAATCTTAAAATTCAAAACAATAATGGCATTTGGAGGGGGGACTGAGGAGGGTGATGGTGTCATAAATGGATCAGTCCTTTCATGCGTAAATGGATTGTCTGGAGAGTGGGTTTGCTCTATAAGCCATTTCGGCTGTGTCTCTAGTGTGTGCCCCTCTTGCGAGCTCTCTCAGAACTCTGCAGAGCCCTACAGCAAGAAACTGCCCCTCAATGCCACCCTCGGCCCTTGGGCTTCCCAACCTCAGAAACATGAGCTGAACAAACCTTTATTCTGTATAAATCACTCCACCTGTGACATTCAGTTATAGCTAAAGAAAACAGACTAAGGTTGCAACTTACTTCGGGCAAGAGAGAAGAGAGCCAAATCTGTACTCTTTCATGAGTGTCTTTACAAAGTCTGATCAAAAATACAGTGAGTGCTGCTGCTGAGTTCCGTCCAGCGGAAATTCAGGCTTGTAAAAATGTCACTGTGTGTCTTCGTCCACCTTATTTACTGGATTTGGCCTTATGTGACTTCTGGTTCTTCCCCAAAGTCAAAATGTCCGTGAAAAGTAAATGTCTTGAAATGATTCGGGGCATCAAGGAAGCCATGACGGTACAACCGAAGACACCTATGAAAGAAGGTTTCCAGAACTGTTTCAGAAAGTGGCAAGGACAATGGGATAAGTGTGTTCAAGGTGAGGGGGAGTACTTTTAGGGGGACTGGTGGCAGTGTGTCTTTTACTGTAACACACTAAAAAAATTAAGCATTCACTGTATTTTTCCGTCACACCTGTGTACACAGATGTTTGTGTGTGTGTGTGTGTGTGTGTGTGTGTGTGTGTGTGTGTAAGGAGTCACCTCATACCATCATGGGGCTGCAGGCCTGCCTTCTGTGGGGCAGTCCATCCTGCTGGAGGTTGAGGAAAGGCTGATGCTCAGTCTTGAGCCCGAAGTCCGTGGCCAGGCAGCACGCAGCAGTGTTACGTGTCTTGAGGGAGAATTACTCTTTCTTGGGGAAACCTCAGTTTTTGCTCTTAAGGTGTTTAAATGATTGGATGAGTTCCACCCACTGATGAAGAGTGATCTCGGTTTAAAGCCAACTGATTAGCGATGTTAGTCACATCCATGAAACACTTTCCCAGCAATGGCTAGACTTGATGTGTGACCAGCCAGCTGGGCTCCACAGCCTGGACACATCAATGCATGTAATTAACCATCACCCTGGCCAATCTGGTCTCTGTGGGCCTTAGTTTCTCCTTCTGTTAAGTGGACAGAAATTTTCCTGCTCTTTGAGTTTCTCCTCTGTAAGATGGAAACATGGAGTAGGAGCATGTTGAGGGGTGAGAGAGAAGATGGTTTCCAGACAGGGCACCCTCGCTGCCTGAAAATTGAGGTCTTTTGTTCCCGGAACTTGTGAGTCACTGCAGGAGGAGAATGTGACACCGGGACTTGATGGGGGTTGCTGGCACACACTAGAGCTATTTAGACGATGTTTAGCTCTTCTCTGAGGCCAGTTTCAGCCCCAGAAGGGACAATGTCCAGTCCTTCTGAGGGGCTTCTCCAAGCAGACATGTCATCCTGGGTAAGGGCCCTTCAGCACCCTGCAGAGAGGCCCCTGTTCTTGCTTTGGGTGTCCAGGATGGAGGGAGAGGGGATGAGGGGGAAGGGAAGGAAGAGGCAAGACGGATGATCGCCTGTTTTGTGGCTAAGGATATGCACACAGACTCACACTTTTGCGATGAAGAAAGGCCACATATCACAGGGAGGTGAAGAAAAATCTTTAAAGCCCTGGGTTTGTTGTGATATAGTCAGACAAACAAAGAACTTCCTTCTTGATTCTGATATTTTCTTGCTACATGACTCGAACAAGTCAAGAATCACTCTGACCTTCAGTCTCTTCATCTGTGAAAGGAGAAATAAAGTAATAGTACCTGGTTTGCAGGGATGAGATGAGGATGCTGTCAGATAAAACACATGCAGTCCTTTTATTTCCTGCTGTCTTCCTGTGGCTTGGTGGGCAGTGGTCTCCGATCAGTGGTCACGGAGTGGCCCCAGGCTGGACGTGGTCATGACCACTGCATGTTGGCCTTCAGGTCCCCCGGCACTGCTACTGGCCACTTTGTGGTCAAGTTCAGTTCTCAGTCTCCTGGGTCTTGGTGTTTATGTTTATTTTTAGCAGGGGAATATTATGGCAAAGGAAGAGAAGAGCTATTAATGAACATACTATTCAATAATGGGAGATAATAAGCAGCTGCTCTAATTGCATTATGAACCTGTCACTTGAAGTTCATATTGTGATTCAAGCTCAAGGTTTGAAGTATTTTTAAGTGGCAGCCCAGGTTTTCAAGTACAAGGGGGGAAGAAAAGAACAATTACCTAAAAGTGATAAAATTAATATCCCTTCATTCTTGTCCTTCTAAAGAGCTATCTGATTACGTATTCTCATGGTTGCATGGGAATGAGATAGTTTCCACTCTAGCAATGAAAAGCTTCTACAAAGTAATTCTTAGTATTAGAAAAGGCCAGATGGTGAGCAGGACTATTTCTTGAATATTTGGAAAGCCACAACATGTGTTTACCTTTATCCTACCTGATGCTCTTAGTGACCTGGGAGGCAGGCATTATTATGTCCATTTTGCAGGTGGGGTCCACTGAGGCTCAGTGGAGTGACTTGTTCTAAGGCTAGACCCAGTACCGAGGAGTTGCTCTAAGGCTAACCCTAACCCCAGCCCCTAACTGTAACCTGCCTGCTGAGGACTGAATTAGGTGAGAGGAGAATAGGGTACTTTAGATGTCTGCTTTGGGAAGGGTCACACTAGCATCTCTCAAAGGCCCTTCCACAATATCCTTGAAGCATTGTGTGACCACTTTAGACCTGGACTGGTCCATACACCAGGGTTCTGAGCCCAGACCCACCTTGTCTGTCCTTGTTTCTGAGCCTGCTTCCTTTGCTCTAGAATTCCATGTTCTCAAAGGCTGTCAGCCTGCCATTAGTGGGGCAGGAGCAGCTTCTACTTGGTAGTTATGTATTTATGCTTCTAGTCACCTGTTATTTGTGACTGGTTTTCCAATTAGGGTAGTGATTTAATTTCACAATAAGTACATTTAAACCCTTCAGGAGTGTGTAGATCTAAGACATATTTAAATATATACCAGAAGCGGTGGCAGACGTAATAACAATAATTGCAAAGGTTTATTGAGAGCTTGCTGTGGGCCACATGTGATTCTCAGCACTTTCTATCCATTAGCTCATTTAATCCCCACATTCTTTGAGGCTGGTTCTATTATTAGCCCCAGTTTACACCTGAGTACATGGAGGTACAGAAGCTTCAATATCCTGCTCAGGCTGCAGGACCAGTAAGAGGAGGAGCTGGGATTTGAACCCAGACCCCTGGCTCCAGAGCCTGTGTAGGGTGGGGAGGAGTGCTGGTTGGGTTACGCAGGCCTGGGCTTGCCCTGATCTGCCTGAGACTTTGTCAGTCAAGGGTCCTACGTGGAGGAGCCTCAAGTCCCTGGAAAACTGGGACAGTGGGTGACTCTAGTTGTGTCTTCTGTCTTTACCAGTTTCTTCTGAGACTGCGTCACTGCATATGCTGGGGACACAAGCCAAGCATATGTAACCAACCCAAACATTCCAGATCTGTAGGGACTGTGAGGAGTAAACATACACATCTTTAACAACACCATAACACCCAGAAACACTTGCTTAAAAATAACAGAGTGAGTGCCTGATCGTGTCTGTGTAACCGACAGTGACACTTGCCTTCCCCACATAAACGGCAAGGCGAAAATGTCCCACAGCTCTATCTGCAGTCAGACAACACGTGTCATGTCAGAAGCACTAAATCCCGGTGTGCCAGCACATGTTGCAGGAAGGTAAGAGACCTGGTGGTGGATCTGAAGTAGCAATAATGCCAGTGACAACGACGATGGTGACGATGTTGACAGTGATGATGATGGCTGCCCTGTAGTTTGCACACACTTTGTTCTAACACAGTGCTAAGCCATTTATGTACATTGTCTTAATTCATCCTTATGCAGTCTTCATTGGGGTATTATTATTATCACCTCCATTTTACGGGTGGGGAAACTGAGGCACGGAAAGGGTCTAGAAATTGCCAAGTCCGTACAGCTAGGAGGCTAGGGAGCAGAGATTCCTAATCCAGGCAGTGTCTCTTTCTGAGCCTCAGGAGAAGACAGAGCCCGTTAGTGAGCCAGGGGGAGTCTAGTAGGACCTGAGGTCAAGAAGGTCATGGCATTCAGACCCATGTCAGTCACACGCCTCTCTTCATCTCTGCCCCTTTGTCAATTCCCGATAGGCTCAGACTCAGCATGTGTGGCCAGTGGGATTACTGAGTATCGGCGGCTTCTCTTTCTAATTTGCATCCTGGTTCCTGTGGCCTTTGTTGGGCATTTGTATTTCCTTCCCCCACCCAGGCTCTGTCCCAGGCTCTGGACAATTACCTATTTCAGTTACCCAGGAGAATATGGGACATTTCCATGTGAATCTCACTGGGCACCAGTGTAGGGCTGAGGTCTTTCTGTTCTGTCACTATGATGTCCCACACAGATGCATCCCCATGTCTGCTGTAGCTGAACTTTCCCTCTGTAGCTCTCCCACTGGAGAAGCCTAGTCAGAATCCAGGGAGTGAGAGTGATATTTCAGAGGAATAACCTAGAGTCTACTCGTACATGTATTTGCAGCGTTGGGCACTTTATTAGCAACAGATTACTTGGTAATACACGTCAAAGTTGCTTGCAACACACACACCATACCTGGGGCTGAGAAATGCAGGCAGAACGTGGGCAGTGGAACTTGGGCCGTGGAGTGTGTGTGTGTGCATATGTTGACTGAGTTAGAGGAAAGATCCAGAATTTCACCGCTTTCCTCCCTCAGAGCCCTGTGGTGACTACTTGGGTGCAAGCTATCCCCATCACACACATCTAGAGATCCACAGCATTCAAGGCCAAGTCCTCTAGGGCCTTACTTTCAGGGCCCACGGGGCTTTCCCTCTGCTGTCAGTTGGGCTCCTTTCTTCGCGTGTCTCCCCGGAAAACACTTTTGGACTTCAGCTCCAAGAACGCCTTTGCCAGCTGCCAAGAACCTTGGGACCCAGGCCATGCCAGGACAGGGACAGAGAGGACCATGACCCCCTTGTGCTATGCTGGTCTCAAGTCTGAGTGCTTTCGATGGGCCATCCCACTCCTCCAGAGCAAGGAGCTGCTGTTGTCTCCTCTGCAGAGAGGGGGTCAGAGCCATGGTGCCCTGCTGTAGTGGGCTGAGTTTTGCCCCCTGCCCCCAAGATTATATTCATGTCCTCACCCCTGTAGCTGGGCATGTGACCTTATTTGGAAATAGGGTCTTTGTAGATGTAGTCAGTTTAAGATGGGTCATACTGGACTAAGGTGGGCCCCGATCTTAAGACTGGTGTCACCGTAAGAGTAAGGACAGGGATTTGGATAAGGCCCCGACTTATGAATCAGTTCTGTTCTGGGCAGACGTTTGTCAGTCGGACTTGTGGGTGAGTAGGACAAAGTGAGCCTAGACACCTTTGACACAGATATACAGTGTAAAGCATTAAAAAACCAACACACACACAAATACTGTAAATAGACTATTTTTTTACTTTTACAGTTACCTTAAAATTGTGGTACATGACAGTACAACAGTTGGCATCTAGGGGATGCGTGGAGGGAACTGACAAGAGGAGAGTCACTCACTAGAGGAGCGAGGGTGGGGTACAGTCATCTAGGAGAGAAAAACAGAGCTACTGCTCAACATTACTGGATCGTTTCCTCAAGAGGGTAGACAGAATTGAGTCCGTCCAAAAAGCTGTGTCATCAGTATCAGGTGTGAGTGAAATTCCATCTCGCCCTCATCTCCTATGGCGGATGATCCTTCAACTCCACCGTCTCCCACCTGCCCTCCCTCCTCCAGTTAGTAACTATCACACAGCAGCACAACCGCGACAATGTCCGGCAGACTTGTGAGCTATTTCCTTGATCTGTTCACATCTACAGATGTTCCTATTATGAGGCCTGTTTGTATCTGTGAAAGTTTGCAACTCGAATGTTCCTAAGTCGGGACTTACTGTATGAAGATACACACACAGAAAGAAGGCTGTGTGAAGATGGGGGCAGGTGTCAGAGTGATGTAGCCATAAGCTAAGGAGCACTAGGGATTCCTGGAGTGATGAGAAGCCAGGAGAGCACCCCGGAATAGCTATAGAGCCTCCTGAAGGAACCAACTCTGCCCACACCTTGAACTTGGACTTCTGGCTTTTTGAATTGTGACAGAAAAAGTTTGTTTGTTCCAAGCCCCCTGGCTTATGGTCCTTTGTAATGGATGGCAGAGCTGGGAGATAAATTCACCTGTTCATGGTTCTAGGACTCGTAATGGTCTGTGGTCCACACTGGGAGAACACGTACGGGCAGCTTCTGGAACTGGAAGCTTAGCAGGAATCAGGAGAGATCTGGGGCCTTCCGGATCCTTGGCTTTGAAATCCTGTCTGTGGTGGGCCGTGCTAACCCAAATGTCCTGTGAGTGTGGGCAGACAGTTGTGAGCTTGCTTGCTAATGCTATGTTCTGAGGCGTATCAAATCTGTGCCTGACGGAAGGCTGGGGAGGAGTTGTTGGTGCCTCAGCAGGGAGTGGGGTGCCTACGGCCACTGAGATAGGGTGGGCCTGTTAGGACAGGCAGATGGTAACAAGAAGGATGCAGAACCATCCAGTCAGTGCCTGCATTAAGGGCTCACTAAGTATGAGACCTTGTGCTGAGCATTTAGGAGCCAGGAATAAGGGACACATAGGGAGGGTCTCAGAGAATGTCAGCACCCCTGTGGAGTTGGGGGAGCAGACATGAACATGTTTTATTAAAACTCACTTACTGTGTGCTGGGCACAGTTCTAAATGGAGTGACTCAATAAACTCTCCAATTAGCCACTGCCATAGGTATTATTGTTGCTGATGCTTTTCAGATGGGGAAACTGAGGCACAAAGAGGGTGAATTCATGCTGGATATGCACAGACCATCTGATCACAGTCTCTGCTTCTCACCCACACTCTGCTGCAGAGAAGGAAGGGAAAAGCCACTCTGTTCTTGTGGCCTGGAAGTCACCACTCAAGCCAGGTCCTCGAGAGTGAGGAAGACCCCATAGAGGACTAGAGGGAAAGGCAGAGGGAACAGATTATAGAAAGTGTGGAGGTGAGAGAGAGCACTGTGTAACAGTGTTGTGGGCTGAACTGTCCCCTAATGTCCACATGTGGAATCCTAACCCCAGTTCCTCAGATTGTGGTTTACTTGGAGATAGAGTCCTTGCAGACAAAATTACTCAAGGTCATACCAAAGCCAGGTGTGCCCCTCTCCAGTATGTCTTATGTCCTTATGAAGGAAGGAAATTTGGACACAGAGTCACAAGAATATGTGAAGATAAGGCCATGATCCGGGCTCTGCTCTGACATGTCAAAGAACAGCAAAGATCTCCCAAGAGCCACCTGGAGTCAGGAGAGAGGCCTGGGGTAGGCAGCTTCGCACAGCCCTCAGAAGGGGCAGCCCTGGTGACACCTGATCTTGGACTTCTGCTGTCGGATGTCACTGAGCCCATATCGTTTGTTATGACACCCCCAGGAAAGAAGCACCCAGTGACTTGAGGCAGTTTGGAAGAGTAGGGAGTGGATTGGGGTGGAGGCATCTCAAGGATGTGGGGAGACAGAGTTAGAATGCATGAGATTAGAAACGTTAACTACCCAATCACAGGAAGTGAGAGTTATGGGCGGGAGAAGTAGGGAGTCCAGGACCTTGGGGCCAAATCTTATCTCTGCTCTATGACCTTTAGCTGGTTACTTAACTTCTGGAGCTTTGAGCTCCATTCTTCCAAAAACTCCATGTTATCAAGTCAGGATTTTATTCATGAGGCTCATTTTTTTTTTTTTTTTTGGTGGTGCCGGGGATCGAACTCAGGCCCTTGTGCTTGCAAGGCAAGCACTCTAATCACTGAGCTAAATCCCCAGCCCCTATGAGGCTCATTTTATAGCATAAAATGCTGTAACTGATCAGGAACATGGAAGCAAGCAGAACTCTGTTATATATTTTTGCAGACACATGCTAGGAATGTAAAGCGGGGCACTTACTATAAAAACTGCAAGGTGATTGTTGCCTTTGGGGCATCATTTTTTCTTCCATGGGTAGGATGGGCTGAGGCATCAGAACCAGGAATCCAAAGACGCGGGTGACAGGGCTATCTTCCTTCCCTGGAGACACACGTGGGTCTGGCCAGCAAGGTCACTGCATTCTGCGTTCAAGGAGTCCTTCCATCTTGGTTCAGAAGTAGGGTCACCTGCCTGAAAAATATCAACATCACTCTGACATTTTTGAATGCCACAAAAGTTTTTGAATGGCAAGAGCTGGGGGCGGCGCTGTTTCCATGGTGATGGAGAAGCCAGTGCCAGCAAGGAGGGCACGAGGAGTGGGCAGTGTGCACATTTTGGTGTTTGAACTTGAGGCTCCCATCTGCAAGGAGGATGGACCCCAGAGAGTGAGAGAGAGAGAGAGAGAGATTGATTTCTCATTCCAGGTGTGCAAATCGGGGGCTCTTTTGTCCTCAGGACCTCGTGTGATGAACGCTGGTGTTTCTGTACATGCATGTATGTTGTGTGTGTATGTATCCCTCAGGGTCTGTGTGTCTCTGGGTGTGGGAGGTGTGCACATCTGTGTAGTTGTGTGCATACATGTGTGTGCCTTTGTGTATATGTGTGTATATTAATGTGCATATGTGTGCATGTCTTGGTGTGTGCATGTATGTGTGTGTTTTTGGATTGCTTTTATGCCTCTCTGTGTGTACATATACATACCTGCACATGTGCATGTGAGTTTCTTCTGTTTATGTGTGTCTCCACATGTGCATGCATGTTTATGTTGTGTGTACATAGCTTTGTTTGCACCTATCTTCATCTGTGTGTATGTGTATATATGGATGTGATTGCATTTGTGTGTACCTATCTGTATATATGTGCACCTGTGTCTGTATATATGTTTATATTTGTACATATGTATAAATACTGTATATATATATATATCTGTGTCTCCATGTACCTCTGTGTGTGCGTCTGTGCTGTGTGTTTTGTGTGTGTCAACTGTAACTCTGGTGGGAGATGAAGTGAGATGTGACTTCCAAAGGGAAAATGTAAACCAGGAATGTTCCAGCACTCAGGAGTGAGCTCGAGGTCAGTCTGGGCTACATAGTGAGTTAAAGACCAGCATGAATGACATAGCGAGACCCTGTTTGAAAGAACAAATAAAACAATAACGAAGCCAAAACAAAAAACAAAGGGGGAAATTTGTTCCCAGGGCAGGAGAGAGAGAGCTTCGCTACCACCTTTTTCCTAGTTTACTGACCCAACCGAGACTCAAATTTCCCCCTTTGTTTTTTGTTTTGGCTTCGTTATTGTTTTATTTGTTCTTTCAAACAGGGTCTCGCTATGTCATTCATGCTGGTCTTGAACTCACTATGTAGCCCAGACTGACCTCGAGCTCACTCCTGAGTGCTGGAACATTCCTGGTTTACATCAAGATAGGAGTTTCTATGGCTGGAGGACATCAAGTGGTGGAGAGAGAGCTAGGGATGGGGTATTGGAACTCTTCTGGAAAGTGAAATAAGTCCCATTAAAACTGGCAAGGGAGGAAGAGTATGGTTCACATAGTAAGGAAGGATTTGCTCATAGCTCACAAAATTGGAGGAGGAGCTACAGGAATCACTGGGGATGGAACTGGGGCTGTCTGCTTTTCCCTGCCTGGCTTCATTTTCCACTTTGTCCTCATGGTGGGAAAGATGGCTGCCATCCCTCCGGACCTCACACCCTCCCTCCTCCAACCCTGGCTGCAAGAGAGCATCTTGGGGCTGGACTACGATTGGCTCTGCTTGAGCCCTAGGCCCACCTCTGGAGCAGTCACTGAGTGTGATTGCCCATGGATGGCTGGCCTGAGTCATATGTCCATTTCAGTGGTTTGGAGTAGAAATGACTAGAAGTTACTAGAAGAAGGTAAATAGGGGAAAACATGCTGGGCTTCTGAAAACATTAGTCCCCATGATACACTGTGAATGGTATGAGAAGGCTCCAACATGAAGTGGAAAGATGAACCAAGAATTTCTGAGGTATCAGCACATAGTAGGGATATATTGAAGGAATGTGCAAAGATTCATTACGATTCTGCTCTGCCTTACGAGGGAGAGAAGTTGTGGCTGATTTTTGTCTCTGGCCTGAGTGTTGCAGTCATAACATGCGGATGTGGCCTCAGATTACTTCCTACTTCTCAAATAAAGGACCCCAGAGAAAGCACTTCCATGGTGGAATTTAGAATTAACTAGGAGGTTGATCAATCATTTTTGCTCATTCTAGGTATTCCTGCAGCCTCCCCCAAGTGTTCTCATGAATCCAAGTTATGTGAGAAGAAAATTGTAAGGAGGGACATTTGGGGAGCAAAAGCATTGATCGAGTTCCTTGAAAGTTGAATGAGGTTATTAGAGTTGCAACAGCCATTCAGGGAGTGGAGAGATCTGTGAAAATATTTCAACAAGACCGGCTGAGCGGGTTGCCTCTTGTAGTTTCCATATTTTGAAGAAAACTGCTGCCTGTGGAACTCAAACTTTCTGCTTCTGCCTCAAGACATTACCAAATATTCCCTGGAGGACAACACTGCCTGGATAAAAACCACTCGGTTATGATGTACCCACAAGTCCCAGCCAGGTGGGAGCCACAGTCAAGCAAGGTAAAAGATAGGAAAGCCGAGCCTGCCATCTTATCTACATATTAAATGAGCAGTTTAGCATTTTTGAGGCATGGCCTGGGGCAGCCGGAAACTTGACCTATCCAAAATCATAAGCATGAAATTAGACCTAGGAGGGCAAGGAAATAGGCTAATGTTCTCTTTATCAGGTGAATATGACTGGGTTGCATTGGGAGGGAGAAGAAAAGGAGTTTGAGGTTTCTTGGATTTTGGAGACTGCAGTTTGGCAAGACCTCTGTCTTTGCTGGGTTGACATTCCAGGCACCAGGTTTGTCCTGTGACCGACACAACCTCCCAAGAGTCTTCCTTTATTTCCCTTCCTTCCTGATGAGCTCAGCTTTGTGGGACCCTCTCAGGTCAGATCTTCTAGGACGGTTTCTTTGACTCCCTTCCTTTTAAGCTGTGTTGGGGTCCTTCTGTGTCCCCATAGTCCTCTCCAGCCCCCATACTTTCCCATCACAGTCTGTCATGTATTAGGCTCTGCTTGGTGACTTGTCAGTCCCTGCCACACAGCTGCGACTTGTCTTACTCATTTTTGTATTCTCAGTGCCTAGCATAAGGGCATGCACATAGTAGGCGGTCATCTCTTGCTCCTGAGTCTATCTTGCTACATTCTTTGGACTCTGTAGAAGAGTCTGGGCTTCTAGGCTGTTCCCAAGTCAGGTAATGGAACTACTGAGTGAATGGAGACCAGATTTCTGCTTGGATCCTCATGCAACCTGTGAAACAGGATCTATGATCACAGGTCCATTTTAGCATAGAGGAAACTGAGACCCAGGAGGGTTGAGTGACATGCTCAAGGTCACACAGTGACTTGGCTGCCCAGGGTGTGTGAGGCCAGAACGTTCAACTCATACATTGCTTTGTTTGGGCTCTGGGTTCAGAGCTCAGAGTCAGAGTTGATATCATGGCTCTGTTAATTTCCAGCTCTGTGATGAAGGTCAAGCCACTTTTCCATGTCTTGATTTCCTCACCTGTGAAATGGACTTAATTCTAAGCCTTCTTGTAAGGTTATTTTAAAGACTCGATGTGAAGATCCAGGTAAAGGAAACTTACTAATACATGGTAAACCTCCCAGACCACAGAAGTTGTTGCCTCTGCAACCCCAAAGTTCGCATCCCTTTGCAGGGTGTGGTGCAGACACCAAAACGCAAAGGGATCGATGATCTCACCCCTTTCGTGGCCAGAACAGCCTCCAGAAGAGGCCCAACTTCCTGGGAACCGCACATCCCTCCTTCCTCCCAGGAGCCCCAATTCCAAGACATGTAGCTAAAATTGGCCCTCAAACAGCTTTTGCAGAGCACGTCGCAGCTTTTTTTGGGTCTAGAGAGCCAGTTTCCATGATGAAAGTGGCACAGAAGGAGAGACCCAGCTAAAAACAGCCACCGCCCAGACTGGTGTTAACAGGATGCAGCCTCCCTGCGGTTCGGGGGTTTTAGACGCTTCGACTTCCGCAGCAGCTTTCAGCGTCACCACTAGGTGGCAGCGTGGCAACGCGCGGCGGGAAGGAGCCCGGGACCCTGAACAGAGGACAAGGGCGCTGTCTGGGAGCGATGCCTGTGACATTAGCGCCGGATGCATCATTCTCCACTGAATGATTTGCACCTCTTTTAAGGGCTGTCTTGGTACCTCCAAAGCAAAGTTAAGAATTGTCCGAGTGACTCCTAGAGCTCGGCCCGTGGGTGTCCC